>OMMV01163748.1:0-12087 GCA_900302635.1 Chatrabus melanurus
GGTCAGGTAGGATTTGATCAGTGCCAGGTTTGATCACACACAGCACAGGGGAGAGAGAGCAGCCTTTTGCTTTGTGACATAGGAGACAAAGCATGTGGTGGAGGCTAGGCCTGTCATAGCAATACGCCCAGGAGGAGCTGATCAGCACACTTCGCAAACCTGGAGTGAAGAAGCTAACGGGGGATCTAATGCTCCAGGTCCTGAAAGGTCCCTGGGTACATGCACGGCAACAACTTTCTCTTTCATTCCACCTTATATCTGGATCCCCTACTCCCAAAAAGAAAGAGGCAGAATATCTTCTAACTCCCCTCTCTCAATCTCTCTACTGGAAGAACATCTCTCTCTGGGGTTTGAGTGCCATGTCTGGCTCTACAGTGGTTTAGTGTGGACAAGCAGAAAGCTCCAGGCCAACTGATGTCATGGTCTGAAGAGGAAACGCAAAAGGAGCGTCAAAGGGAACACCAAGAAAAGGTTTTATAATTGTAGAAACTATGAAGATGGTCAATTAATACATGGGAAATGGACTGTATTTCTATAGCGCTTTTCCATCTGATGCAGATGCTCAAAGCGCTTTATGATGATGCCATTCACCCATTCACACACACATACACCTATACCAGCATGCTGCCAAACAAGACATTCAACTGCACACCAGGAGCAACTTGAGGATTAAGGACTTTGCCCAAGGGACCTTAGTGATTTTCCGGTCTGACAGGGAATGAAACCAAGGATCTCAAACCCACGGCTTGAACCTCAAGACACCACCTCCCCAAACACATACTGCCCAAAAACATGAGCAATGTGGCATGGACCAAACCAAGGAACATTCAATTATCCATATGCCATCGTATTCACAAAAAAGTAATTAAAACCCTGTTGACACAGAGATCTTTGGTATTGTGTTTGTACTATGATTGCAAAGAATAAATTTCTTTTTCAGACATAGATATGCAACACATCCAAATAACAGATTCTCCAACATCAACAAAATACCCATTTCCATTCACATGCCCAATAGTCAAAACCTCCAACAAAACATTTTCCTTAAAACATTACTCTATCGTCATCCAGACACAAGAAACCAGTTAACTTTGAGAAATGCTCTCATTAATAAATAGTGTGTGTGTGTATATATATATAAATTTATTTTTGATTACTACATAAAGAACCCATGAAACAATGTTTGAGTCTCACTGGTGTGCCACAATCAGACTGGTTGGCTATGTACGGTATGTAACATAATGCATAGTGACATAACTATACACACAATTTCTTTTAGGCATCGAGTTAAATATTGCTTGCAAATTTTGTTCATGTTCTACAGATGTGAATCATCCTCTGCAAATTTTACAAAACACAATTCTCTCTGAATAGCCTTAATATTTCTATTCTTTGATGAGTGAGCGCTCTGGCACCTTTTTTACTCTGCGCGCCAACAGTGCAACAGGATAATAATACAACAATAATCCCTTGTGTGTGTGTGCGTGTCTGACTGTGTCCAAAATAACTCAAAACAGGTGAGTAGATTTTCAACAAACTTGGTAGGAATATTCCTTGGGTGATTGTCTCCAGATGATTAACCAATAGGGCAAAAGAGGTGATCCAATGCTTATATCAACCATTAAGTCATTTGTAATCAAATGGTATGAGGGATTTATGATGACGTCACAAAATGACATCATAAATGTCTGAAAAACATTTTCCAGGGTGTCTCCACAATCAATAAAGCATTCAGGTAATCATTTGTCATTACGTGGTATAAGTGACACCAGGATGACTTCACAGTAGCCCATCCATCCATCCATTTTCTAAACCCACTTACTACTGTTAAGGGTCATTGGGGGGGCGGCAAGCTGGTGACTATCCCAGCGGTCGTTAGGCGAGAGATGGGGTAAAGTCTGAACAGACCGCCAATCTAATCGCAGGTTATTTTCCCAGCTTCGGCTGGCACCTATTTACAGCTGGGTGGACTGGGACAGATTAAGTGTGTTGTCCAAGGACACAGACAGCTAGCGTGACTGGTTTTCAATCCCAGGTCTACATATTGGTAGCCCGATTCCTATCCCATTGAGGTTCCGGCTTTTGCAAAGGTAATACGCACCACCTGATTGTACAATTTTATCTTTTTTCTGAACTCAGAACACAAGCAACTTTCGCGCTATTGCACGTACAGACCCTGTGCTGACTGTAGTCTTTAAATATAAAATTCAACTTTTGCAACATTTACTTATTATTTCATTGTTACATAAGTATTGTTTAAGAATCAAAACACTGCGATCCTAGTTCATTCAGATGTGTTTTATTAAGTTTCAACACCAGAGGGGACAAATCAACTGGAACGTTTCAAAACAGTTGGTGATGTCACGAGGCCCCATTTAGAACAGCACATGATATGTTCCCTTTGATACGGACTCTGGGACAATATTCCAAAACGTGTGTTGCAAAGGTTTTGAAACGTTGCCACCCACCCACTCATCTACATTTTTGCTGGACAAGCCCTACAGTGTTACCAACACAGGAAACAATTAAAGGATGAAGGCAGACCAACCTTTCTGCATGTGTGTTTAGGTTTCCGTGCAGGCACACTGTTGAGACTGTCCGAGTACTCTTCATCACTGGCGCTGTAGAGAAAGGTGTGAAGTTATTACAGGCCAGAAGTTGAACCACCAACCCTGGCTGTGAAAGTACCACCCTTGGACAAAAATCCAATTTACCTTTTATGGTTGATTTAGTTGACATCAAGCAAAAATATGTGCATTTTGCCCCCCCAAACTTCCAACAGAAAATCAATGTCCCATCCAATTTCTGAGCTGGAAGTGTAAATGTGAGTGTAAATTAAGTGAAAAGCTGCAGGGTCTGGTGCTGATAGTGAATGCATCAACATGTATGAGAGCGGCTGTGGCCTTCATTAGCCCTCTGTGTGTGACAGACGTGTGTGAGAGGCACGGCTGAGCGGAGCCAAGCAAAGTTGCAGCTGATGGACACACGGTAAGAGCTTCCTGAGACACACACACAGGTTTATTGACAGTGACCTTTGACGTGAAGGTGGAAGCCAGTGACATTTACGCTGGCGGGTTTATTAAGGTGGGGCCTGGCAGAAGCAGCAGAGGTAAAGACCACAGAGAGAGAAGATCTAACTGGAACATGACAGGGCTGGGGGCTAGTTAGGGTTAAACTTGGGTTAAACCCAGTCTGGAAGAGGCACAGGGACCGAGTGATCATCACTAGCATTAAGAAAAGGGTCACATACATTGCATTTCACAAAACCTGTTACGCATTACATGCTTTTAAGGAGCTGACTAAAGCCGATTAAAATTTTTTCCTCAAATATGAATTCCAAGCATTTTATAATCTCTACGCAAGCCTAAATTCTACGGGAAGTAGTGTTCTGTGATATAGTTTACCATGTCTACAGTGAAGACTGGAGGCTTCTGCAGAACTTGTAAAGATGGATGCAACAAATGACCTAAAATGGAATGTCAGAGTTCTTTCGCAACAAGACCATGAAAGCTACCCGGACTTGCAGTGGATTCACCATTGTTCAGGTAAGGAGGCGTTTCATCTCTCAGAGTACTCTAAATATTATCCACAGGAGTTGTAGTAGACATCTTAATGGAAAAACAGGTTGTGATGGCACTAAGGGTAGACAAGGAGGCACTTGTGAGAGGAATCAGTGAGCAGGTGACACACCGTCTGTGGTCTCATGACCCTCGGCCTCCTTAGAGAGGAATTGAAGCACTGCGTTCCTCCAAAGTTATACCTTGTCCCATCATATCCACTGTAAATGATGGCACGGTACTGACAGATAATGCTGCTGTACTGTCCCATTGGGTCGGCAACTTTGAGCAGTTGTATGAAGCCAGCTATATGCTACACAGTGATACCAAAGACACGAAGATATGATGCGACAGCACCGTATCATCAAAACACAGTGCAGAATCAACGTAATACAGGAGTGCATTGCGCACAGT
Source organism: Chatrabus melanurus (assembly GCA_900302635.1). Classification (NCBI taxonomy): domain Eukaryota; kingdom Metazoa; phylum Chordata; class Actinopteri; order Batrachoidiformes; family Batrachoididae; genus Chatrabus; species Chatrabus melanurus. Next base: position 3,972 of record OMMV01163748.1, read on the forward strand.
GTACACATTACAGCAAACGCCTCTTTCCATGCAGCAGAGGAGGAGCATGAGCTATGCAGATTGTCCCATCTGTGGTTAATGCAGTTATGTACTGAAAATAAATAAATATGTATAGGGGCACGACACTGCTGTCTGTGCTTGGCAAGGTCCGTGCAAGGGTCATTCTCAAGAGGATTCTTTCCGAGCTACTTGCTGCTCAGCGACCAAAGCAGTGTGACTTCATGCCAAAGAAGTCAACTTTTGACTGCATCTGAGCTACGAGTACTCTTTGAAAGTGAGTGTGAATATTGGCAGGACTTTTTTGCAGCCTGTGTTGATTTTCACAAAGTGTTTGATTTGGTTGATCGGGCTGCTCTGTGCGACAGCCTGAGAATCTGTGGGATCCCCAATAGGTTGTTGGACATTATAGCCAGCCTATTCACAGGTACTGAGAGTGCACAGTGGAGTCAGGGCACAGTCTCTGACTTCTTCCCAGTGAATTCAGAAATATGTTGTGGCTTCTACACTGTCCAAAGCTTGCATGGATATTGGGTAAAGTTGTGGTGTCCAGCAAGTTCGGTGCCTTTGACGGTGTTGAAAGATACACTGACCTCGACTTTGCAGATGACGCTGTGATCTTTGTGGAATCACTGGATGCCCTAATTGCAACACTTGCTGAGTGAGGTGTCAGAGTGTCTGGGTTTGTGATGGCTCTGGATCAAGAATAAGATCCAATATTTCAATGACTTCCTGGACAAAACCAATAGAAGTGCACGTGTTTGCAGTGAAAGTGTCAAACTTGCTGAAACATTCACTTATTTCGGTCGTGACAGTCATGTCCCTGGGACCTCAGCCCTTGAGATTGAAAGATGCCTGAGAAGATTTTGTGGAGTCACGAGACCACTGGTCAGAGGTGGTTGGTAATGCCAATACTTTTGCAGGGGAATGACGGCCTAGGTATTTAGGATTCTGTCACTATGTTTGTGAGACCTGGATGCTTAAGAAGAAAAAGGACTGCATTTCTATATCCTTTTTCCATCTAGCAGATGCTCAAAGCCCTTTACCATGATGCCTCACATTTACTTCCCCAGCCAAGGCTGGTACCGGTTTGCACAGCTGGGTGGACTAAGACAATGCAGATTAAGTGTCTTGACCAAAGACACAGGTAGCATGAGTGGGATTCGAACCCAGGTCTACATATTGGCAGGCCAGCTCCTTATCCACTGAACTACCTGTTCTACAGTTTACCAGTGACCTAAGGTGATGACTGAATGTTTTTGGTACTAGGACATCAGAGGATCCTTAGTATTGGTGGAATGACTGTGTAAAATGAATGGTTACTTAGGGAGACTCGGAGGAGGTATACAATTCGTCCCCTTGGAATTATAAGGTTCTAGCTGACATTTTTGTCAAAATTGAGTTATTCACATATTTTTATTCTCTGACAACTTACAAACATTATGTAAGATTTTTTTTTAAAGTTGTATGCATTTTGAACTCTTTATCTAGAAAACAAAAAGGTTTTATCTCCAAAGTCAAACTCTGACTTGTTTCTATAAGGTTCTACTTGTGAGCCAATCAGCACTTTGAATGCACACAAGAGGACGAATCAGGTTCTGCTTCTTTGTCAGCCCATCAATGTTGTCCAAGGGATGTATTGTAATGATAATATGGTTACAATTATTATGGTAATATTTCAAATGTTTATCATAATCTTTGTGTAGTTTACCCACATAAACACAATTTTGAGCATTTGCCAGCCAGATGTGAACTTGTGTAGGTCAAATTTGGAAACAGTAACCTTCCAGCACTGAAAAATATGAAATATATGAACATTTAAACTGTCATACTACATTTTTCTGTGAGCTGGATAATTTAGTGCTATACTCTCCGTACCTTTTGCCATCATTCTATACAAACTGCTGATCTACTCAAAATGGTCACTTGCCTCCAGCATCTGAAAACTTGAGAAGGGGAGCCAGGGGCAAGCAGAAGCAGAAGGGGAAATAACGAAGGAGTTTATCAGAACCCATAACTACTTTGACATCATTATTTTCTACTATTTAGATAAAAAGTTTTTCACAGAAATGTTATCTTTTTCAGAGTGCCAACTAGACATATTAAGACCCTTACGAGATAAGCAAAGCAGAAGGATTTACAGGAACAAATCAGTTGACAGGTGCCTTAAATAACATCACAGTTTAGACCTCTTCTGTGCAAATCCACTTAGATCCACCTCTCAGGTAAAGCATATATTAGACTGCTGCTTATTAGCCACATGGAGAGTCATTAGGAAAGCAGGGCATAGCTACACCCCGTCCCTGTTAAACAGCCTCATGTGGCTGGAACTGGGGAGGATTACAGTCTGATGAATTAGTTTGGAAAGTGGTGAGATAGTGGGGCTGAGGAAAGGAGAGGAGATAAAGAGACACATGCAGAAAGTGATGGGAAATAAATATCAGTGAGTGTTTGAAATCAAATAATTCCAACCATCACTCAATAAATGTTGGCTCAGTGGCTTTTCTGCATAAGACATACATGAAATAATTACCGTCGATGGTTCTTAATTTAGAAGGTGTTAAACAGCTTGTAGACATCTGGTACTGAGCCGAGTAGGGCCATTCAATATTTATCTAACTAAATTAAGGAGAGGAGAGCGGATGGTGTGTAAGACAGAAAGAAAGCATGTGTGCATGTTTGGATGTGTGTTGAGAGGGAAATATGGGGTGGCAGTACATACACATTTATCAATAAACATGCCACAAGATAACCAACATGATGAGACACAGGGTGGGGTTGGCATTCGTACAAGTATGGTGTGTGAATGGTTGGTGGAAGTGGGGTTGGGACTTGCAGAGGGATCCTTAGCGCTGTCAAGGGGGGGTTAGTGAATATGCAAAGGGCCAGCAAATTAAATCAAACTGCCAAACTGTCAATTTCAGGGTAGCGTGACTAGTGCATGAAAATGGCATCACTGGAAGGTATCAAGGCTTTGGCGGCCCCCTTATCCCAGGGCTTTTCTGGCATCAGTTCAACTTTGTGTGGAGAGGTGGCTAATTTTGCATGCAAATTTCAGTCAATAAGCTCCAAGCAAGGCGTCCCAGGATATTTCAAAGGATCTGACAGTCGTTCCCCCCCTCTTTTCTCCTTCTCTCTAGCATTCCTGCTTGCATTCTTCTTTTGGTTCCAGAATATCAACGAGACAGACGATGAAATTCAATCACCCATTTGCTTATGCTTTGCATATGCACATTGTCCCCTCGATGCTGCGTGGCCCTCCACAATTCAGCCAACACACCCTCTCCACTTCAACCTCCTAAAATAATGAGGCACGAGACAGTGAGAATTGGAGTGGCTGTGTGCATGTGTGCATCATTACCTATCTGTGCTCATGTCTTCCCACTCGTCCTTTCTGGTATTGGGGCTGCAGCCTTGCCAGCTGACAGCTTGATTGGGGCTGACAGTTTGGTGGCTGCGCTGGTGCACTGGACTTCTGAGCCTCCTTGTTTTGAATTTGACCTTACTACTGATGATGCTAGCTTCCCTGCCACCTCGCGTTGGCCCTCGTGCACGGTTCCTGTAAAAGTCTCTGGCTGCTCTTAGAATACCCAGCTCTTGTCTCAGCTTCAGCACCTGATGATGAAGCTTTGCGGTCTCTCTTTGGGAGGCAGCCAGTTGGGCTTCAAGACTTGTAATCTTGTTGCGATGCATCTCTGCTTGAATCACAGTCTGAGCTTCAACCTGGTCAAGTTTTTCACGGACAGTTTCCTGGGTTTGCTGTTGATCCAGGGCAACTTCAAGTCTGTAGCATTTGTTGACCAGGTCAGCATTGACCTCGAGTAGCTGCTCTTTCTCTTTCCTCAGCCTTGTGGTCTCCTCCTCCAGAGACACCATTCTCCGCTCAAGCTGCTTAATCTAAGGGAATCAGAGATACAGGGCCTTAGTGGTATAACACAATCCTGTTTTCCCCCTCACATTTTTTGATTTAATCACATATAATCATGATCTACCTGTGAGTGGTGGGATGCATACAGTGCTTTTCGGCACCGGTAACACTTTCTCAAGGGTGCAGTGCCTCTGTATATATGCCGTGTCACTGGATGAACCAATGGGGAGGGGAAGCAATTTTGCCAGTCTAATTAGGCTATGGACATTTGACCGGCACACATTACTCTGATCACCCACAACAAGACATCAACCAGCTGCACTTAGTCTATTTGTTAGATCTATGGTGGAGACTGTTTAAGAGAACAATGGATGCCTGCTGGGTTTGCCTCCGGGCAGTCTTCCCTTTTATTTGGCTCTCCCTCTGCACGGTGAAGCACAGTACCTTTCAAGCAAAATTACACAACTATCTCCCCTCTAGATGATCCATGGCCATGAAGACAGAATGTGGAAACATAAATGCAATGGGAGCAGGTACTTTAAAATTTGGATTTTAATTTTTATTTATCTATTTATTTTGCACTATATTTCAAAAATGTCCAATAAAGACCTCTAATTACAAGGCTGGGCATTACTGCCAGTTGAAAATGTCTCATTGAGTATGACAAAGGTGGTTCAATTTCCCCATTTTTGATTAAAGTCATTATTGTTTGTCCTCAGGGGAAAACAAGTTTCTCCATGATGAAAATTTCTCCAACGTCATTCCCTTCTTAATGTAAAAGGGATAATTTATACCACGTTTTAATTTATTGCCATCTTACAGACAAAACCAATTTTTTTTTTTTTTTTTACAAATACAAATCTTGTCTGAGCAGAACAACATTAACACATTGTTTTAAAACCATGTGAATACACTGAACACTAACGAATATCAACGTGTAGCTGTCACTTGAATTAGGAGGGAAGAAAAGAAAGGCTGAACAGAGCAAACGCTGACCAATAGAAATACTACCAAGATGGAACGCTTTTAAATTATCCTTGATAGAGCAAAAATCAAAATTTCTGAGGCACAATGCTGCAGTTATGGCTCCGTCAGGTTTCTTTTATTGACAATGACAAAGAACACTTAGTGACGGCAGAGTGCTATACCTTTTTCAATGAGTGTTCCATTCGCTCAGAAGAAATGGATGATTTTTTTGGAGTGTTGCTTTTGACCTGGCGCTCCTCTACCACTCTGTGAAGCAATTCTGTATGAGGGAACAAAGCTCATTATTATGACTTGTGTCAAACTCTGGCTGCTCAATCAATAGAATAACAATAAAAATAGTACATTAACTCAATTAGCATTAGTAAGGTCTAATTTCCTAGCAAAGGTCCAGTTTCCTTTCTATTCAATGTCAATCAAATCAAAAGGAAAGCAGAATCACTAATAGTGCTTGCACGGTGACTTAAAATTTCCACTGTTACAAGCCACCTCTTGTTTCTAAAATCTTTAATATGACATAAAAAAAGCATATTCTCAACTGATTAACAGAGAGGTGTTTTACTTAGTAGTCCATGAGGAAATAATAAAACCGTGTTCAAAAGCAACCACTGCTACATGAAATGTGCAACCTTTCTCTGGGGACCTAAAACAAACGAAGAGAAGTGTTTGAATCCCTTGTGAGCACACGGCCCCAGGCTACCCTGCTTTGTAGTCCACCGTTTCCCCATTGGACAACTAATCCCCGTTGACTAAAATACTGCTTTATTCTGAGAACTTCAATAGTGGCCTTGGCAAAGATATGATTTAGGCTTTATAACAGAATTCATGCAGGAACGTTGCTTGGGGATTTAATGCGCACACATACATACACACGCACAGTCAATCCAGCAAGCATTATGTGTCACTGTTTGATATACACTAAGGGTGTTTTCACACCTGAGAGTCCGGAATAAGTTCTGAACCAAGGTTCATGTTTGTGTATGTTTGGTCTGGTTAGTTTGCTTTAACATTGCAATGCTGCATTCACACTAGAGACCTTTTCATGACGTAATGTCATCAGCTATGGTAGCTGCATCTCCCTATACTTGACACCGATTAGTTTGTAGGCGTGTGTGCATCTGACGGCTTGCTGTCATGATGGCAGATAGTTTCGTTTGAATGGAGAAAAATAAATAAATCCCGTTCGTTGCAACTCCACTATTATTGTTATGGTATTCTTACCAGCAGCACGCAATGGCACTTGCCGTCAAACGCTAAAACTTTTCAACTTTTACTACCTGCCGCAGCAACAAGGACAATACGCATGTTGTTTTAACTTTAACAAGGAGAAAAGATGGACAGTGAGAGATGGACTATTTAAGTGCAGCGAGTCACTCGGTTTTAATCAGGTAAACGTGAATAATTTGTGTGATATTACAGAGATGAATTACTTGTATTGTACTGTATCTTTCAATTACTTAGATTATTGTCCATTTCTGTTCTTCTTCTACTATTTGGGTGACTATAGCCTGCATCAACTGCCTGTAATTGATCCGAATGCTCCGAAACACCCAAAAAGTGTTTTCACACTGCAAACAAAACAAACCATGGTTCAGCTTGATCCGGGCCACGACCGCCTCTTTTGATCAGACCAAATTTTGGTCCTTTGGTTCAAACCATGGTCCAAGGTAGCTTACACACCTACTATTTTGGTTCGGACAAAACTGAAAAGTCCGAAGGTCCAAACAAAACACAAGGCAGGTGTGAAAGCACCCGAAGAATGTATATCTGCAGGCACTGACTTATCTTTTACGACCCCAAATCAGAAAAAGTTGGGACGGTATAGAAAATGTAAATTAAAAGGGAAAAAAAAGCAGTGATTCTTTTTTTTTTTTTTTACATTTACTATACTTTTATTTCATTGTAGACCATATGAACCAACTTCATGGTCAACTTCATTTCATTTGTTAATATACATCCATTCTTGCATTTCAGGCCTGCAATACATTCCAAAAACTGTTGGGGCAGGGGTAGTTTATGCAGCCAGTAATGAGGTAAAAAAATTAAATAATGAGGTTATTTCAAACAGGTGACATCAACAGGTGATTGTAATCATGATTTGGTACAAAAGCAGTACCCATGAAAGGCTGAGTCTTCGAGGAGCAAAGATGGGCAGAGGAACTCCAATTTGTCAACAAATGCGTGAGAAAATTATTGAAATGTTTAAAAACAATGTTCCTCAAAGAAAGATTGGAAAGGATTTGCATATTTCTTCCTCTTCAGTGCATAATATCATTAAACGATTCAAGGAATCTGGAGGAATTTCCATGCGTAAAGTGCAAGGCGCAAACCTAAGCTGAACACCCATCATCTCTGATCCCTCAGATGGCACTACATTAAGAGCTGTCATATTCATCAATAGCTGACCTATAGTGTTGGGAATCGGTTTTAATTTCCAAAATCGATTTGCGGCATGGTATGTGGAACATGAATACATAACTGCAAATCACTGAAAACACATAATATGTCCAGATCAGATTTACCCTATTGCATATACACAAAAATTGACCCAGAATGCATTGTGTCGTCAACCTCTGGAGTTTTTGGGAGACAACTGAATTCCTGTCTCTGTCATGCAGTGAACTGTTTCGCTTCACAGTGCCTGTAAAATAAGTTTTATAATGGCTTTTTAAATTCAAAATCAGATGGAACACATTTACTTCCATATACAAGAAAGCTGCGCAAGTTTATCCAATTTTGGAAGCGTGTGAAAGGCTCGGAGAGGAAGCGACAGCGGATGACTGTTTGGGATCTGAACCGGACATCTGTGCCGTGGACTTTGAAACCGTTACCACTGCTTTGTGTTAGCGATGTCTATGCTCGCCTGTTTATTAACTGTGGTTGGACAAATGAAAGAATCAAAAAACACAAATGGCTTTTGGATGTTTACTGAGCCTCACGTCGAACTTTTAGAACTTGGAAGTATCAAACCCTACGAAGCCGTGTGAACCCCGAAGCAGCGTTGGACAGCAACATGCTGTGTGCCACTTCAGGAGAAGTAAAATGAGCAAAACACAGTTGCAGGTTATGAATTTACTATTTATTACTTAGTTTGTCCAATCTGATTAACACTTATTAGATGTATTTTTAAGGCTTGCTTTATGAACACTGCGCAGGTTACAACACAACAAGGCGGTAGTACGGCTGTCTCAAAATCTCGGCATATTGACTTGTAAGTGAGGTCTATCCCATTTAAAAATGTGGGGGGGGGGACCTGAAAAATTTCTG
>OMMV01163771.1:0-14142 GCA_900302635.1 Chatrabus melanurus
AGTACGAGGTAATGGGACTGCTGCAATGCAAGATACGGTCTCTATACGACCAAATAAGGAGCTGTGTCTGCATTCTCGACATCGCATCAGATCTGTTCCCGGTGGGTGTCGGATTCTACCAGGGCTGCCCCGTGTCACCAATCCTGTTTGTGATTTTTATGGACAGGATTTCAAGGCGCAGTCAGGGATTGGAGGGTGTCCAGTTTGGTGACCTCAGAATTGCATCTCTGCTTTTTGTGGATGATGTGGTTCTGATGGCTTCATCAGACAGTGACCTCCAGTGTGCACTGGGCAGGTTTGAGGCAGAGCACGAAGCGGCTGGGATGAGGTTCAGCACTTCCAAATCTGAGACCATGGTCCTCTGTTGGAAAAGGGTGGATTGTCCCCTCTGGGTCAGGGCAGACTTATTGCCCCAAGTGGAGGAGTTCAAGTTTCTCGGGGTCTTGTTCACGAGTGGGGATAAGATGGAGCGTGAGATCAACAGACGGATTGGGGCTGCATCTCAGGTCCTGCAGACGCTGTACTGAACCATTGTGGTGGAGAAAGAGCTTAGCGAGAAGGCAAGACTCTGGATTTACTAGTTGATTTACGCTCCTATCCTCACCTATGGTCACAAGCTTTGGGTAATGACAGAAAGCACAAGGTCGCGGATACCAGCGGCAGAAATGAGGTTCCTTCGTCAGGTATCTGGGCTTACACTCAGGGACAGGGTGAAAAGCTTGAATATCCAGGAGGGAGTCTGAGGAGAGCCGCTGCTTCTTCACATTGAAAGGAACCAGCTGAGATGGTTCAGGCACCTGGTGAGGATACCCCCTGGCCGTCTCCCTAAGGAGGTCTTCCAGGCACGTCCAACTGAGAGGAGGCCCCGGGGAAGACCCAGGAGACACTGGAGGGATTATATTTCTCAGGTGGCTTGGGAACACCCCACGAAGAGTTAGAGGACTTGGCCAAAAATAGGGACTTTTGGGCTGAGCTGCTTAGTCTGCTGCCACCTCGACCCGGACCCAGAGAAACAGAATGAAATGATGACAGAAAATAAATGAATGAGTTGAAACTAAACTGAGGTGAGCCTCTGATTGGACTTTTACCTTGTATCAGTTGTGGCTTACTGAAATTTGGTAATAGTTTTCAGTGTTGGAGAATCATCTTATAAAGTAGGCTGAAAATCACAATGACAACACTGTCGCTGTGTCTCTAAGAAGTCGGCAGCAGCATCATGTCAGAAAGTTAGGCACTTTATTGATTATGATGGCACTGCGTACATGAATCACTGACATGATGCTCTGTTTTCACTAACAGTTAAGAACAATCTGATATTCTAGGCTCTAATCCCTGCCGATCACTTCCTGTATTCGTCAGGGATACTTGCATCTATTTGGAACATCAAAATAGCTAGATGACACCAATGGGAACATTGTGTTTCTGCCCATCAGCAGATTCAGATGAATTGTTCAATCTGGTTCATTTGATGCAGATTAGTCGCCTTTAGCACAACATATACAGTGTATTACTGAAGATAGAAGCCAAAAATATTGAAAATTGGCCAGTCTCTAAAGGATTAAGAAAGATTTAGAGTTCTAGATTCTGGTTCCTGAGCTGGATCTTGCAGGAGAGCAGCTATGCCTCATCTTTTGAATGGACTGCATTTATTTGTAGCGCTTTGCCATCTGACATAGACGCTCAAAGTGCTTTACAGTTGTGTCTCATATTCACACACTGGTGCAGGTTGCTGCCATGCACAGCGCTCAAGTGCACAATTGAAGCAACTTGGGGATTAAGAACCTTCCTCAAGGGCATCTTAGTGATTTTCCTGTCTGATCGTGGACTAACCTGCTCTCCTAACCTTTAAGTAAAATGGGGAAATCATTTTTGAGTTATAGCAGCAAACGCACAGACGGACACATTACCTGATCTCATCCCCTCCTCACTCGTGGTAGTGGAGTTAGGTTAGTTAAACACAGACACACGGCGTGACCATGTCTGTCTTGGGTCTTTGGATTCAAGCTTCAGGCCCTTCTGAACTCTTCTTTAGGGCTGAAATGTTTATGCTTGACTTTCTGCGGATAGTTGCCAATAACAGAGCAGACAGAATGGAAAGCACGATGCAGACCTTGTGTTTAGGAGACAGGGATAATAAATGTTCAATCGCAGGCACAGAGAATGCTGAGTGCTTCGGGTTTTCTCAGTTTGTTGAGGGAGCGTGGGCTATTTAAAGCTTCAGTAGAGGAGGAATAGGTGTAACATTGACTTGGCAGTGTAGGCTGCAAAGAGTTTGCAAAGTGGGACATGAGTGCATCCTTCTATGCTGCCTCCACATCTTTTTGTCTCTTCCTCCAGCCATCCAAAGGGTATTATAAAAAAAACAAAAAAAACAAGACAAGGCGTAAACCCAGAAATGTCAAGCCAATGTCAAGTGGACACAAAATTGTCTTTCCTTTTCTTACTAATTTTATTTAAATCCACAGAAATTGTGTAATCATACCTTTCTCAGACTAAATTGGAAAATGCCCACAAGTATGTCAGTGTGAGACTGTTATTGATTTCATAGCAGAGCTCACAACAGACAAAATTGTGTAAAAAAAAAAAAAAATCAGAAAACTATTTCAGGTCTTTATGTCCTAGGTCTCCACACACTGAGTACATTCAGCAGAGCTGAAAGTATCTGACCTTACTGAGTGGGCGGTGTGCGATTGATTATTTGCTTCTGTCTGCATTGCTGCTGCCTGTGGCGGTGCAGAATTAAGCTTAGATTATTATCTTTCCACCATCAACCATGCAAGGCTTTAATCCCCTGGTTGTTTTTTTTTAATTAAGTGGCAGACAGAGGATCACTGACTTGCTGCTCTGTGTATTAACAAGCACATATAAACAATTTCCAATTTCTTGCTGTGCTGCAGTGTCCTGAAAAATCAAAAGCAGAAGTACAGTAAAATGATAGGGAAGGTGTGTTCTCCACATAGAAGAAGCTGCAACTAATAGACTGTCCTTTTCATTTCAGATAAATTGGGTTATTTTGAGTATGTTAAATGATTTACTGTGCTGTGGAAAACTTTGCAATCCCTTGAACTTTTACATATTTTAATTTTTTATGACATCAAACTTTTTTTTTTTTTTAAAAAGAGTTCTGGCTTCCCTATATTAAAACTGATAAAACTGTGCCCGTTAAACTCACAGTGAAAGCAAATGCCAACATGACATAAATAAAATAAAAATGCCAAAAGCAAAACAGTGCGCATAAGTATGTGCCCGTCAGAACAACACAACTAAGTCGTTACTTTTACAGCCTATTTTCTTTAGACAAGCCAGGGGATGAATAATGTAATAAGTCACTGAATATGTCTTGAACTTTACTTACATCAATCATGAAGAAATACATACAGTATGGCACTGCATGGTAAATCTGTATGGAATAGGCAGTTGTCAAAAACTGAGTGACCGTGCAAGGAGACAAGTGAAGGAAGCCACCAAGACACCCATGACAACTCTGGTGGATTTATAGATGTGTGTAGCTGCAATTGGATAAACTGTGTGTCGTGCAACCTTTGACTGTTGACACCAGTCACAACTTCACGGTGGAGTGGATCAGAGGATTTTCATACAAGAAAATATATCAAAGCTAGGCTCAAGTCTCCCATGTGTCTTCTGGCAAACTGTAGCTGAATTTTCACATCTTTCTCAGAAAATCCTTTTCTGTGCCGCTCAACCACGAAGCTGTGTAACTGGTGATGCAAGAGACAAGTTTCACAATGCCCAGTTTCTCCAACAGCCACAGAAGCCTATAACTCCCTGAGAGTTGCCGTAGGTGTCTTGGCTTCCCTCATTCACAGTCACTCAGTTTTTGAAAACTCCCTACTACAGACTGAGTTACCATATAGTACTGTATTGTCCAACTTCTCTAAAGAAAACTGGCTGCAAAAGTGATGATTTAATTGTGTTACACTAAAGGGGGCACATACTTATGCATGTCATTGTTTTGCCTTTGATGTTTTTATTTATGAGTTGTAGAGATTTGTTTTCAATGTGAGTATAAAGGGCATAATTTTAGATATTTTAATATGACGACGCCCAATTTTTTTTTTTTTAATTTTGATGTCATCAAAAAATTTTAACATGTCAAAGCTCATGGGGTCACGAATTTTTCACAACACTGCAATCCTGGTGTCTGGCAGCTACTCAGATTCAGTACTGTTTAATGATGAAATTGTGCATATCTTTCATATTTGCCCAGTGCCACTTCCAATAAACAAGAGTGATAACTGGTGCAGTGTTAAGAATTGAGTGTGGGATGATGAATTCTAAGAATATCAAATTTTGTAAGGAATTTGTGTACCTATAGCAATATGATCAACAAAGACAAAGAAAACTCAAAGTTTAACGCAACAAAGGAGTGAGAGAATGAAAATGGGGCTGAGGAGACCAGAGTGATGAATGATCTGTCCCCTATATAGGACAAGGTGCCTCCAACTTTTCAGCAGCCCCAGAAAACAAACTTTCTGCTTGATGTTATTCTGGGTCACAAAGCCTCAGGGGAAGAAGAGAAGCGGAGTGGGCCTGGCCTTTCTTTGGCCGTACAGCATGCTGGTCCGTGTATCACTCATTCCCCAGTTTCTGTCCAAGCGGCTCAAACTGTGATCAGAAAAGCTCACCAACTTGATGTTTCATTAGACGAAGCCACACATGGATTACATGTCATCAAGCTAAGTTGAGTGTAAAATGGTCGGGCAGCGACATGACACTATTTTTACTGTTAATTTATGTACTGAACTCCATCAGCAAGGGCGTAGTGACAGCTCGCTGCACGTCAGTGCTTAGTCGTCCTGCCATCTAGAGGGCACGAAAAGGATAACGAAAATAACGGACATTCCTTCCATCATTATCCTCTTTTACTTGGTTCTAAAGTAATAATGTAAGAAATCAGTGTTCGATCAGTGAATCAGTCTGTACACACTGTGTCACATATTTCCCAAAAAGTACTTCAAAGCTACAGTGTGCAGGATTTAGGGGTGTTTATTAGCAGAAATGGAATATTAGCAGAAACAGAACATAAGGCAGGGGTGGTGGCCTAGTGGTTAGTGTGACTTTTCAATACGGAAGGTTCCCGGTTCGAACCCTGCCCATTCCCCATGTAATGGAGCAGGCCCCCTCATGGAGGCCGCCATGTTGATACAGTAGCCCAAAAGGGACATGCTTACTCCGTCTTTTGCAATTTGCTGTGCGGCTAAAAGACAGAAGAAAAAAGAAGAGGAATCAGTGGTTATGCCCACCCCATACACTGCCTACTGGTTTCTAGTGCAGTCTAACAAGTTTAAGAACTCTACTTTTTGTGAAATGGAGGATCATACATATTGCTTATCACAAAAGAAGGCAAGGGAGCATGAGTCCCCATCACCAAAGTAGCAAAAGCGTGACCGGCAACGGCGTAAAGCAATCTGCAACCTCACCACTAGATGGCACTAAATCATACACACTGTAGCATTAAGTAAAATATAGCATCTAAATCTTCTGGCCATCAAGGACAAATAATGGATATGACATGAGATACACTTGTTCATTTTTTATGTTAAATATTTTTCATATATTAGTGCAAATAAAGCAGAGAAACTGTTTATTCATTGGTAAGACTACCTTCCAAAATACAGTACGTAGCAAATGTAAAGACACTTTAATACATGTAAAATGATTCATTATTGTCTATATCCTGTGGTTGAAATAAAATTATTAGTCATAGAGAGCAGTTTAAACCATGAACATATGCTGAAATTAATCTATTAATAATTAATACTTTAGCTGAAGATCAGGGCATTACTAGACTAAACCATTATAAACTGCACTGGAAATAATAATAAACTGGAAAATTATGGAGTTTTTTTCAGTTACTGAAAGAATTTGTTCATACTGTTTAAAGATATTTGACATAAATGAATATGAATGTTAAAAACATCATTATCGAAAGTATCTCTAAATTGTAACCGTAATCCACGAGCTCTTCCGTGAGTTGAAGGAGCTCCGTTGATCAGCTGCTGTGGGAAATCCAGGTCACGTCACAGTTCTGCACTGGCAGGTATCTGGGCCAACGCCTCTCACGGCCCTCAACGTCGCACCTGCTGTAACAGCAGACTGTGGACACTCAAGGTCGACAAAAACTAGGTGATCGTGTCCCCTCTTAAAGAATGTCTTCTTTACTGCAGTCCAGCCAAGTAAGGTAGAACTTGTAGAGATAAGGAAATATATTTATCATTCACGGCATTTTGTGGCTTCCAGAGCTTTTTTCTTCTTCTTTAGAAAACAAGTTTGCAATAGAAGAAAGGCAGGTGAGCTCTATTTTCAGCAGTACGTCCAGAGCAGCCGGGCCTACAAAACTGTGGCTTCCTCCATGGCATTTACCCACCTGTGTGAGGACCAGATTTTAATTATAAAAAAGCTTAAACAACATAAAGCACAGATGTCAAACTGATTCCAGAAAGGGCCAAGAGGGTGCAGGATTTCTTTGCAACCGCCCACGTCACCAGGTGATTTCAATGATGAACTCATCCAAACTGCACAAGGTGATGTTAATCAGTGAAATCACCTGGTGGAGTCGGTGGTTGCAAAGAAAACCTGCACCCTCTTGGCCCTTTCTGGAATCAGTTTGACACCTCTGACATAAAGTATAACTGCTATAAGAGGAAAGTCAGTCGTCCAGTTATGTTAAGTTTCTTCCTCATCTCAAAAATAAAACTGCTGTTCTTGTCAATGTAGAGTACAGCTACATTATACTGTTCATTTCAAGCACACTCCCAAATTTGAAACATATTTTCTTTAGAGAAGTACATTTCTAACACCCATGTAAACATGCTTTTTGCAGCAAAATGTCAAACTGATCGGTGATGTTCATGTTTTCACTTCATTTGTTCTTTTAAGTGTTAGTTTTAGATTCAGTTAGCTTTAGATTCTGTTAGCTATATTACGCAATCCACATCGTGGCCCACTGTCACACCGGTGATGACTATGACATCAGTGTACCGCCCACCCCTACTCTTAGTGTCAAGAAACCCTTTTGGAACCCACTGGATAGTGTGAAAACAGATTGTCAAGGTTTCTCTTAGTACCTGGAAAGCCAATATTTTGGGGGTCAAAGTTTCATTATCAACCTGTTAATTGAAATGGAGAACAGGGACCAAAGTGTATGGTTGCCACTCATACTGTTAAATGCAGGAGCTACTCACAGAGATTCACAGTTTCCAATGGAAGGACAGACATTTATGCCTGTTGACGCTTCAAAGGATGTGAAAAGAAACATGACATGTTTGAGAAAGCTGTTGAACGTCCTTAAATTCTCTGGCAGTTTACCTCTGAGCAGTGTAGTTGTCCTCAGCTTTAAAAGTGTAATACAAAGTGTTTTTGTGGTACAGCTGGAAAACGGTATTTTCGTCTTCTCCCTCCTGCTTATTAGGCAGCTTCACTGTAAAGCCCAACAGCGGCAAACTCTCTGATGCTACTGTCTCCTGCACACAAAAACATTTATCAGGGAACAACAACTGCATTAAAAGTTACTCCAGGCTTTTCAGTGCTTTTTGTAAAAGTATTCCACTGATGCAGTGTTTCCCCCTCACCTCTTGTGCACGGTAGGTGTAAAGCACCTTTTCTTTTAGGAGGAACCACAGTCTCTTCCAGGTCCTCCTGCTCCTCTTACTGCGCTGTAAACTGCCGCTGATGGAACCTTCTTCTGACACCGTTACCTGCACAACCCAGGCAGTTTTTTTCTTTAAAAAAATCTGACACAGCTGCCATTTCACATCAACTATTCATTAAAGTGCCTCCTCTGCGACAACAGAAAGACACGTGTTGCATGTGTGCTACCCGGGTCAAGGAAGCGGCGCCTTTCCGATGTCTCCAAATGTTGGGAGGGTGAATATTTTGGAACACAGAAGAGAGCGGACGGCTGGAGCGGTTTGGCCGAGGGCTATTCTTTCCTGTCAGTGTGGACACATCACCCCCTGTAGTTTGGAAAAACAGTTTTTCATCTGCCATACAGCAAGAACACTGGCAAGAATAAATGGGCAGAATGGAAATGGGTGAAATGGTTTTGGCATCTACATTACAGCAGAGGTTACTTTGGATGACAATGAAGAAGACATATAGGAGAATGATTATGTGTAAGTTATTACGTAAATGCAAAGCAGGTAGCTCAGTGGATAGGAGTTGGGCTACCAATATGTAGACCTGGGTTTGATTCCAGTTCATGCAAGTAAGTTCTTTCGGCTTCTCCCAGTTTCAACTCGGGGTCGCCACAGCATATCCAATAATGGATCTGCATGTTGATTTGGCACAAGTTTTACGCCCGATGCCCTTCCTGACGCAACGCCACATTATATGGAGAATGGGCAGGGGTGGCCTTGAACCGGGAACCTTCTGCTTCATGCTACACTGTAAAATTTAGCTGTAGTTTGTAGAATATTCTACTGTAAGTGTCACAGTAGATTGCTGTAAACTGGGTTTACAGTATATTACTGTAAGACGCAGTGCATTTTGGGAGTAGTGACGTAGCTCAGCTGCTGCAGCAGATATCGATCCCAGTGTTTATATAGAGCAAGTGGAGCAGGTAGCTCAGTGGATAAGGAGCTGACCTGCCAATATGTAGACCTGGATTCGAATCCTGCTCATGGCATCTGTCTGTGTCCTTGGACAAGACACAATCTACATTGTCTCAGTCCACCCAGCTGTAAAAATGGGTACTGGCCTTGGCTGGGGAAGTAAATGTGAGGCATCATTATAAGGCGCTTTGAGCATCTACTAAATGGAAAAAAATGCTATAGAAATGCAGTCCAGCTTCTACGTTACATAGATTACTGTAATACTTACAGTTACTTACTGGCACCCCGGCTGCCAGTAATTTAGAGCAACTTTTTTACAATGTACCTGTCTGTGTCCTTGGACAAGACACTTCATCTGAATTGTTCCAGTCCAACCAGCTGTAAATGGGGTACCAGCCTTGGCTGGGGGAGTAACCTGCGTGCCGTCCAGAGGGAGTCGTAGACTCATCCACGTCATGCTGCAGAATCTGGGGTTAATGTGCCTCAGGGCCTATATGGGTCTTACTTCTTCTATTTCATTGGAGGTATACAGTTACACTAAATCTGTGTCCATCCGTCACATACTGTATTCCTGCTTATCAGAGTATTACAGAATGCATTGCACCTGAATTGACAGAAGAAACTGATCAAAGCACACTTTGAATTTTATGAAATAGACTTCTCTGTAAGTTGTCTAAAACATTTCAAACCTACTCATCAACAATGCGCAAATAATAATCAATTCCAGTAGATTAGAATTGTCATGGGCAGATTATGGGAATGGACATGTATCTGACCAATGAGAGTTCAAGGAACAATAGGAATCAAATACATAATCATATTGCTCATGGCTATTCTTGTACAGGCCCTGAAGCCCATCGGGCTGGTGGTGCTTATCCATGAATACCATAGCAGGACGTGGATGAGAGTCTACGAATCCCCCTGGTCAGGACATTTCCAGCCAAGGCCAGTACCCATTTACAGCTAGGTGGACTGGGATGATGCAGATGAAGTGTCTTGTCCAAGGACACATACAAATAGCCTGGAGCACATACCTGGAATCAAACCCGGTCTATATATCATTAGTCCAACTCCTATGACAATGATCCAGGTGCTCTGCTCATAGCTATTGTCTTATAAAATTCTTCTTCTTTTTCATTCTATCTTGTTTTTGTATATTTACCAATTTTCTACAGTAGTTTGGGTGTTTTGCTATACTTCTATTAAAAAGATCTATATCTACTGGACCTATCAGGGAAAAATGTACAACCCCAATTTGCACTGACAAATGTTCACCAGTCATCCCTGTGTGGTTGGGATTTTTTTTATGACTTATTAGAAAAGAACCACAACGTAAAGAGAAAGCACAGACAGGAAAAATGTGCTTCAGCTTCAAATGGAGATATGTAAAAAATTCAACGGCCTGAATTCTCTCTGTTTTCCCTCAAGTGTGTTTCTTATCACACTCTTCCCATAATGCAAGTGAACTTTGACCTTTATTAGAGGGAATTCATAGGCAGTAGCTAATCACGAGCTTCAAAGCAGTGGATTAAAATGAACTGAAGCAGTCTAAGAATCAGATCTGAAGCATACAGTTTGAGAAGAGCTGTCAATAAATTCCAGCAACTAATATTTCAACAAGAAAAATAATGTAATAATGTTACTTGCTGCACCTTTTTTAAAGGCTCTTCTCAAACTGAGTTGCTTGACTTAAACTTTGACCTTCATTAGATCATGAAAGGCCATGCTTTTTGGGTGTGTTTTGTGTGCTGAGTCGTCCATAACTTTGTTCTTGTATTTCTGCTGTTTCCTGTGTTATAATGAAAATAAACCATCTAACTAAAAACAACATTAAAAAATTCTTAGCTATTGTTTGAGGGTGATTCTTGCTTCATATGTGTCTGCATTTTTATCAAAAAGTAAGACAGGATACATTAATTCATTTATTCACTGAACATGCTCATTCCAGTTAAGGGTCACGGGGGGGAAGCTTATCCCAGCGGTGACTGCATGAGAGGCGGGGTACACCCCATACAGCCCGCCAGTCTGTCGCAGGGCAGAGGGGATACAAGTTACGCTTAAACAAGTACATCCTGTTGTGTTGGATATTTTCCGACAGTACGATTGGGATTTGACAAGGTAGCCTTTAGTTACAGTGCTCCAGCTGCATGGAATGAGCTGTTCAAGCTTTTCATCTTTTCAGCTGATGTTAAGGTATTTATTAATGAACTGTATCATTCTGTTTGTTCTTGTGGGCTGCACAGTGGCTTAGTGGTTAGCACTGTTGCTTAAACAGCGATAAGATCCCATGTTCGAATCAATTGGTCCTTTCTGTGTGGAGTTTGTATGTTCTCCCCGTGTTTGCGTGGCTTCACTCCGGGTGCTCTGGCTTCCTCCCATCCCCAGAGAATAAAGTGGAAACTCTAAAATTGGCCATAGGTGTGAATGTGTTTGTCTCTCTCTAAGTGTCGGCCCTGTGATAGACTGGCAGCCTGTCCAGGGTGTACTTTGCCTGTTGTCCAATAACCGCAGGGATAGGCTCCAGCCCCCCGTCACCCTGAACTGGAATAAGTAGGTTTAGAAAATCAATGTTTGTTCTTATTTTAAAACCTGATTTTGTTCATCTCAATGTGACTTTTTCTGGTTAAATAAAGGTAAAATTTATCTTGACTTGATATTGGAACTGCCAGTTGTAAGAATTCGTGGGATATCAGGTAGAGTCCCTTGATCAAGGTTAACCACACTGCTCCTCCTTGTCACTGGATTCATTCCAATTCAAACATTGATGACAGGTGTCGTGTCAGATTATCATTGGAGTCCCAAAAACTGTAAAAAAATAACATTTCCCTACCTCTCTTCTTTAGCTCTTTGTAACAGTGGTCACACACTTTGGCCATGCGGTCCTTCATGTATTTCAGAGGATATCTGTTCCTGGAGCAGCTCCGACAAACAATCTAGAAAACCACAAACACATTCAGCACCCGCCTCCACGCTCTGGTCAGTGGGAGTATTTGTACTTCATGCGACTCACTTTCCCACAGCCGTGGCAGTGGTGTCTGCGAAGTGTGAGGCTGAAATCTGAGGTGCAGTTCATGCACATCATCACGTTGGAAACTGGGACAAAAGTGGGCGGTTTTTCTCCAAGAGACAGACACAGACCATCTCTGACCTGGAACATACACATTTGGTCAGCAATCATTTAATTTGATTAGTAAGACAGATGTCTGTGAGGTGCAATATCATTATTATTAATGATGAGTAATGCTGTAACAGATAGATACATAGAGATTTTAAAAAAATTCACTTCTGCTGAGCAGCTGTTGTAAGCTGCAGGTCCTCTGGCGTGTTCAGCCACAGTCCGACTCAGAGTGTAAAACCAGTCTTCTCTTTCAAGGAAGGAACTGCAAAAATACAGACAAGCTCATTACACTATTATTACTAAAATACAAATCATTATATTAACATTACCTAACCCTGTGTGTTTTCCTGTTTTGTGAGAAGTGATACAAAATGGTTATGTTAGGGGTTAATGGGTTTTCTTCACTATCAGGTGTAAACTCAAGTTCAGCTTGGCTGCAAAAAATCACTTAAGAGGTGACGCAGAACTAAACTTGGCCCTGGCAATTTCTGAACCACCTTTTTTGGAGCCTTTAGCTCAATTAGGGGCTAAGCTATGGCACAAAAAAGGATAATTTGTCAATTTTTATGCATAAAGGTGAAGATCAATGTCAAAGGTCAAATATTTATTTTGGTATGGGACCAAGCTACCACATACTTTTAGTTCACTGTTGATATTTGTTACTGTTTTATAACAAAGTGGATGAACGTTTTCCTCAAATCTGGCCTTGTGTTCAAATTCGGTCAACATTAAAAACACAGTATCAGGGAAAGAATTAAATCAGGGCATGGTGCCCGCATACGGCCCTTTTTGTTCCAAAATATTGTTTTGATTGATTTTGATGTTTCTAATCAATGGAGGGACTGTGTATAAAAATGGCTGTATGCCATAACAATTCCTAAATGGTTAAACTCCTTGAATTACAGCTGAAAGTCTACGCTACAAGCACGTCTTAATTGTCAATTCAATTCAGTTTATTTCTACAGCGCCAAATCATAACATAAGTCACAAGGTGCTTCACACGACTAAGGTCTAACCTTACCCAGCCCCTGAGCAAGCACATTGGCAACAATGGAAAGGAAAAACTCCCTCAGACATTTTTTGATTACAAGAAAGAAAGATACCTCAAGCAGACCGGACTCAGTGCGGTGACCATCTGCTTTGGCCATACTACCAATAACAAAATAACATATAAAACAAAGCACAACAAAGAGTTGTTCACACATGCAAAGACAGCAGCTAAACAACCATACACATATAGAGTGTAGTGGTTGCAATGACCAACGGCTCAAAAGACATCCAAATGGTGAAGAGCAGAGTCTCAGAAAATGGAATATAAATGGCAAGTGGGTGAACAAATCCAGATCAGTCCTAGAAGGAACATTCTCCGGATGAATTCTGGAGAATGCTTCCAGAAGCCCTCAGCACGCTCCAGATTTCACAGTTCCCCATAGATCTCATATGTCTGAGTCCTGAAAGGATCTCCGAGGATCAAATGGCTGGACAATGGATGGACAGAAGGATCTATAAAGCTCCAAACTGTGGCACGAGCACACAGGAAATCCCAGGTCCCCCTCGCCGATGGTCCGCCTCTTCATCAGCAACTTGGCCACGGACAAAGAACAAAGCAAAAATGAATCAGCCAGAATGAACAGTTAACAGGTGATGAGACTGAGTCTTTCTCCACCAGTAATGGCAATAAATGAAGTTAGAGGAAAAGACAATGACTCAATACAACTAAGTTTATGTTAATTATAAGATAGAGAGAACAGCAGAGTCTTTAACCTGGATTTATATAACTCCACAGAATCAGACTGTTTTATCTCAGTGGGCATAACAATTGCTTCATTTCAACTCCATTGTAGCAGTGTACAGAGGCAAAATTACAAATATATACATGAAGAGCTCTTTTCCAAAATGCGATAAACGCCAAATGTATTTTTTTTTTTTTAACGAGCTTGTGATGCCATTCTATAGTTTACTGATCCTATTCACTGCCCCATTAATTTTTTTTATGCCAAACCATGACATATAGGTGTTTAAGTGGCAGAGAAGAGGACTTTGGACAAACTGGTGAGCATCATGGACGATGACAGCCACCCTCTGCACACTGTCATCAGCGCACAGAGAAGCCTGATCAGCAACAGGTTGCCCCTCCCCATGAGCAGAACCAACAGGGCCAAAAACTCCTTTGTACCCCGAGCCATCAACCAGTAAAACTCTACACTCGGGGTGAAGGGGAGGGGAAGGAAGAAAAGGGCGAGAGGGGGAGGAGAGGATGACGTCAACCTTGTGGACTGAACAGGACTCACACACAATGCATGCACGCACCCACACACATACTGGCATTTTTCTATTTGGACTATTGGCCTCTTGTGCACTGTCATTTTTGTATATTTGGATTATCGGTCTCTTGTGCAATACTTTTTATACTGTTCATTCTATTCTGTATCGTGATTTGGTGCTTTGCTG
>OMMV01163858.1:0-11874 GCA_900302635.1 Chatrabus melanurus
TGCAACAGTGTCCTGAGCTATATGTCCAGTCTGTGGTCCTGCTCGGTCACCAGGACCCTTCGATGAGCAGAAAGGCTTCATAAATCACATGCAAACAAAAGGCCCTGCTTCACATGTGCACGCCTGAATGAACCCAGGCATGTCCCACTGTGCCGACGTTCTTATTTAAACCGATCCATGTTGGAATACCTGCCAGTTATTACGTTTAACAGAATGCCAGCGTGGCCCACAATAGGAGGTTCGCTGGTCCTCACCCGGATCTATATTATATATAGTAGTGGGTACACTTCCACTACTATACGCGCCCTCCACTGACCGCCAAATGTTTTACCGTTGTACCCTCATTAAGGTAAAACGGTATCTCACGTCGTTTCTCGTTTCTCGGGGTAACCCATTGTTTTGTGAAATTTTCTCACTCGCTTCGATTTCAAATTCTCCACTCCACCATTGTTATTTTTTTCCCCCCGTTGCGCATTGCGCATCCCCAGACCATCATGATGCAATCGTCCCCCTCCACAGCCATGGCATTATGACAACAGTGCCACCAAAGCTCCGCATTGAGTGCACACTTGTAAGCGACGCACACTGAGACAGCCTCCTGTCACAGATCTACACTTTAGCTACACTTTTCTTGGATTTTTAATAGACCCGGGATTTTGGAATTATTCTTGGACGTACTGACAACAGTGAGTGTTCGGCACACTGCAATGTACACGGCGTGCTTTTGTGTGTGAAAGCTCACACAGTTTTCAAATTTTCCAGCTCCGGCCATTCTTCCTCACACCTGTGGAATCTGTATTTAAAGTATTATTTAATTATATACCAGAAGGCTTAAAATGGGACAAAAATTGTTTTAAATGGCATAAAAATTAAAATTTCCTGTCAAGAAAAATTACTATTTTTTTTTTTTCCCCCTGTCCTGGGCAAGTGTCCAATTCGGGACCTCTTGCGACATAGGCAGATGCTATATGCTTTGAATATGAAAACTTTATTGCATAGGTTATTGCTCGTCTATCAGAATATCAGAGAAACTGTGCACAGTTCAGCTTTTGTCTGTTGCATCACCAGCGGAGTGGACCAGAGAAGATTTTCTCAAAAGGAAAGTTCCGCTGCAGTTTGCTTGACAGCACATTGGAGACTCAAGCCTAGAATAAAAAATCCTGCTTTGTTCTTCTGTGTATCACAGCATCTGTTTTGGATGCTTTAATAAAGATTGTGTACTTGTCTTTAATTACTGCAGAACAAGGTTATGATCCGTTCAGCCCAGAAGTAGTGAGGCCTCAAGAGCAGCAGGATGGAAAGCCAGCCGCTTCGGGTGACATCAGCGGTGCTCTGGAGCTGGTCAACAGGGCCATCGAGGAGGTCCGCAGTGAGGTGGAGAGGGAGAAGAGGAAGCTCTCTCGGATTGGGGATGATCAATATAATCCCTGTGGGACGAACAATTCATCTGCATCAGATATTAAACGTTCTGCAGCAGCGGGCTCCCACTTGACCTATGACCCCGGGAGATACCAGATAACATCAGGAGGGTATAATCCCACCCCTCGCTGCAGCAAATACACCTTGGATGCAGACATCCAGGGGAACCAAACGAACTCCTTGGAATATGTTCCCACCTTACTGAGAAAGCCTGCGACTCGGACGCACACGCCCCAGCTCCCCGCTCCTCCTGCCAGCTCAAAGTATTTGAACAGCACACCCTCTAAGTGTAAATACACCGTGGACAATTCTAGACCCTCCACAGATATGGAATATGACCCGCTGTCCAATTACTCTGCCAAGATCACAGGGAAGAGAAAGCGAGATGAGAATAAACACACTGTTAAAACTGAGGACAAGAAGACGCACAAACTGTCGGGGTCAGAAGTGTCAGACGAGGAATATGTTCCAGCTGCAAAAAAGCCACGGCAGGAGAGAGTAGATACAAATAAATACACAATTTCTGAGTCTGAAGGGGAGAGTTCTGAAACGGAGTATCGGCCCAGCTCACTCACCAGCCTCCTGCAGAGGAAAAGCAACAGCGGTTCAGTTGGAGACACCGTGGGGAGGGAGAGGAGCGAGAGAGCAGAGGGCGCATCAAACGCAGCAACACACAGAACTACGGAGGAACGTGGACATCATGCAGAGGTGCAACTGGACTCAGGCATCCAGGAGGATGTTCAGCAGAAGGACAACCCAGGGGTTAAGAAGTTAGTCGGCCAAACGAGTCTTGGCAAATCTGTGAAAGTGCATAAATCTGAAAAGGAAGTAAAGAAAACATCAAGTAGTAAGGGTAGCAGCAGCAGTAAGCACAAAGGGTCGATGAAGAAGGCGATCCAAGACTCTGCAAAAAAGGAGAACAAGAGTCACGGGAAGAGAGACGAAAGGAAAAGCACAGTTAAGGTTAAGACAGCTGATAAAGTTGAGAGACAAGAGAAGAGAAGTGATAAGATCAGGGTTGGGGAGAAAGTAAAAACAGGGTCAAGCAAACAAGAGAAGGACACTGGGAATGTTGCAAAGGAAAGCAAGATACTTAAGACTTCAGAGAAGGAAAAGGAGCACAGCAAGCACAGGGACCACCAACACAAAAACGGTAAACTAGATAGTGCGAAAAGAGAAAAGGATCCAAAGAAAATTAAGCATAGTTCTAGTACTGTAGCTAGTAACAGTAAAGGTGGTTCTTCAAGCAGTAAATTTAAGGGGAAGCAAAGCCCATCAAATGGGAAGAAACTTAAGGACAAACGGCAAACTGTTAGTCTGAGCCACGCGGATCTGTTTGGGGATGAGAGCCCAGAGGAGGCCGAACCAATAGTGGTGGATGATGAGGATGAGGAAGTAGAGGAAGTGCTGGTGAGGAAGTCTGCCGATGCGTTAAGGCGTGGATGTCTGAACAAGAGGAAAATACCAGCCCAGACTCAGTCATCCTCCGGGGATGAAGGTCACTGTGGTTTCGGCGGCACCAGGGCCGATGAGGAGAAAAGTGACGAAATGGACTTTTCACTTTTTCAGGATCTGGATTTTGACTCAGATCCCATGGAAGAGTGTTTGCGGATTTTCAATGAATCCAACGATGTCAAGAGGGAAGACAAGGGAAGGCAAGCTAAGCAGGTACTGCCGTTTCTTTCTTTTCATAAATCGGTAATGTTGTTTTTAAACCCTTGGCCCGTTAACTCTGCAGAGGTGTTTCCATCACTCTGTCCATCTGTCCGTCTGTATGTCCGTCCATCACCTGCTTTTTGCATATTTTCCCAAAAGCAGGTTGACCGATCAACTAGAAATTTCAGCAATGTGTTTGTGCCAGCTTAGCATCAAAGCTGATTGGCTTTGGGGACAAAAGTCAAGGTTACTGGAAGCATTTTTATTTTTTTTTTTAAGGCAAAAAATTGCTTTACAAGCTAACAATATTCGCCATGGGCTGAGAGGTAATGTGCACACTCTGCAGTGCCTATTTTTTGTTTCACTTTCTTTATGTGTAGTCCTATTTTGCAGCGGCCGGTAGCCGAGATGTGAATGAATGTGCCGTGTCCTCTCAGTCTTCTAGGGATTCAGAAGAGGAGAGAATCACAGACAGCACTTTAACTACTCTTTTTCCCGGACAAAAAAAGAGAGTCTCCCACTTTGGTGCCAAAGGAAATGTAAGTTTGACGCTTTGATTTTATTTTCTGTCTCTGTTCCACGTCAGACTCTTTCAAGCCAGTCGTGAGGAGTTATCACACAGTATACCGTATATGACCGTTTAAGCGCACAGACCCTAATTAGTGCACTTGTGGTCTTTGTGTGTGGCCTCTGGGGAGGGTGCCTGGTGCTTTTTCCAGCATCCGGGACCATTTCTGGATCAACATGCCACCCGGATTGCCCAGATTCGAGCCATTCACAACAATTATTGGCATCAAAACAAAATCTTAACGGACTGAAACCTACCTTTTGTGGGGTTTTACTTTCAGAAGACGGGAGGGTTCCTCAGCTGAATCGATGTCGTAAATAAACCAGGTTTCATTGCCCGCTTGAAGCCTTGCTTCATTTCCTGTATCAAAATGAGTCCCGCACGCAAATTCCACAAAAAGTGTCATTGTAAAATGCAAGACAATAGTTCGTCAAGTTTGCGTGTCTCCAAATTTCTAAATAAAGTTATGAAATTCAAATGTACTGCTCGCCATTTCTCTCACAGGTTTCATTGCACACATGAAGCATTGCATCATGAACCAAAGCTTCACGCGTCAAAGCGAGACCGGCGCGCAATGATTTCTAAGTACCGTACCCTATGCTCAATCAAAACAATTTATTTAGTGCCCAGTGCGCTTAAACGGTCGAACACAGTGTGTGTTTCTGGTCGAATCATAACTGAAGACCACAGTTTAAAACAATATTTTAGACGTCATGCTTGTCTCCTGAATAGTATTCCTTTTAAAATGAGTAAGCATTCTCTTATTGTGAAAATGCTGCATAATCATAGGAACATGGAAGAATTTTGCTTTTTAAATTTATTGAAATTGTGCTTCTTCTTTTTTTTGTCCATGAAATATTATTGCATATGAACTAGATTTTGTGGGTTCTCTCTCTCTCTCGCTCTCTCTCTCTCTCTCTCTCTCTCTCTCTCTTTAGCGTGTGACAGTTCTATTTATTTGTTCTTATTCTTTGTTTATTATTGTAACAGTGTGTGCTGCTCTTTTTAAAAAGTAATTTTAATCTCAAGACTTTTTCTAGTTATAATAATAATAATAATAATGTGTTTAATCTGTATTTTTGGGTGCCAGAATCAAACCTATATGTTTAGTGTTGTTTGTCAAAGAACAAGCAGCGTGGCCTCCAGACCTCGGCTTTGGAAATGAAACAAACTGACAAACAAGCTCATTTCAAGCCACATGTAACTTCAACCACACCTCCTCCTAAATTCCGTCATGCATGAGATGATGAGCCTGTCCGCCCCGTGACCCTTAACTGGAATAAAAGGGTTTAGAAAATGGTTGGATGAGATTATTCCCTGCAATAAGCCCAGGCATGTCCAGCAGCAGGTGGCAGTGTTCAGCTTGTAGCAGGCAGGTCTGTGGGATATTACATAAGCAGAGCAAACTTGACTGATTCCTTCCTTTTAATTTGGTGAGTTACAAGATGACAGTGTTTATTGTTGCTGTGTGTTAACAACCTGGAGGGGATGGACTCATTCGTTCAGTCACTGCATTTTACAGGGTACATGCCTCGGCTTTTCCAAAGCCTCCCAATAAGTTCACATAATCTTTACCTTTTAAGAATTATACTGAGAGTATTAACACAGAGGTCACTTTGTAATAAAATTGTGCTCTTGTTTGTCAGACTGATGCAGCTGCTAAGTCCGTGGTGCGGCCGTACAGGAGACCTACAGCTCAGGAGGTTTGCTACCAGCGTATGCAGTTAGCGCAGCATCAAGCTGCTCAGCTTTCTGCTTCAGTCACAACCGCCTCCCCGAGTTCCAGCTCCAGCTTCTCGAGAGAGAAGAAGAGAATCGCCCACCGCCCCAACCCACTGATCTCATCCTCCAAATCAAGTATGAGTACAGCCACTCATCTTAAAAAGCTTAGGCTTTCAGATCCCGTCTTATCCGTCTTTATTATAGTAACCAGACCTAGGCTTTGGAAATGGGGGGGGGGGAAAAAAAACTGACAAACAAGCTCATTTCAAACTACATGCCACTTCAAAACCACACATATGTTGAAAGAGCGAGAATGAAGAAGTGTCTGCTTCGGCAGCATTCATACAAGATCCTTTCCGCAGCATTTTGTGGACTTGTGATCGTGTTTTTAGAATGTAGCCGCTGTGAAACAATGGGAATGTAATGGTTTACTTCTCTGATTTAGTACATTTCTGTGCAGAAATGGTCTGTCTGTCTGTCTCAGTGACAACCACACCTGCTCCTAATCCATCATCAATCCAGCATCCACTAACCATCCAGTAGGTGGCAGACACGTCTGTGGGATATTATATCGGCAAAACAAAGTTCCTTTTTTGATCTGATGCATCAAATTTCACCACATTTCAAAGACTTTATCCTCATTATATGACCTTTTAATTTGGTCAGTTATAAGATGATGGCGTGTTAATAAAATGGAGGGGATGTCCTTAATCCATCTCACTCACTCACTATATTTTAGAGTGTACATGCTTTGCTGCTTCCAAAGCCTGGGAGAAGTGAGAACTACAAAAGTAGACATAATTGTCTCAAATTCTCTTCTTTGGGAGGTGGAAATGTAACTTTTTAGACTGTTAATGAAATCGCGTGTGTGTGTGTTTGTGGGTGCGCGTCTGTGACAAGGTCTTGCAGATTCCAAACCAGCAGGCAGTCTAGTGTTGTCCCCCAGCCAAAGCCAGCAGTCTGTCAAGGTCCAAACCACAGCTGGTATCATGTCCAAGACCTTGTCCGCTGTCGCGCAGAAGAGGGTGGCTCACATGCCCACCATGAAGGTATCCACAGACCTACACGGCTGTTCTTGTTACTTACAGCGATGTTGTGACGTCTTTTCAGAACGTCACACTGCATGTTTGCGTGTTTCTTTGTCTGAAGGTTCGTTGTGTATTTTTGTCCTCTAGTCCTCACATGACCTTGATCGTGGCCGATTGTTTCATTTGTATGATATGATTTCCTGTCTGTGTTATTTTTCTCCTGTTGTTTTTGACATTGTCAGAGCGCTACGATGAAGCGCCCGGTCATCCCCGCTGAGTTTGGGGCCAAAGTACCAAACAACATCCGTCAGCGCTACCTCAACGTCTTCATAGACGAATGTGTCAAATGTTGCGCATCAGAAGACGTTGCCTTTCAGATGGTATGAGTCACACTCACCCCGTTTAGCAGGGTGACTTTTTTTTCTTCTTCTTTTTTGCGAGCTAGCTAGTGGCTTGTAAAATATGCATGGTTGGGGGAAATGTTTGATTGAAGATGTTTTGTTTATTTATTTAGCCTTCTATCAGTCATTATTGTATGCAGAGCAATAGATGGAATCAGCGGAGGTTTGAGCTTTTTTTTCTTTCAGGCTCTCGATGAGGAGAAGCTGGTGTACGAACGGAGCAGCACTAAGAACATCTACCTCAACGTAGCCATCAACACGCTGAAGAAGCTCCGCAGCATGAGCGGCTCCTCCGCTTTGCCCGTCACCAGTATGTAACTTCACTTCTCCAATGACGCCTGTGTGCTGTGAGAGCTGTTTCAGACCGACGCAGCTCAGATTTAGTCAGAGTGTCAGCGTGGGTTGCTTGCATGCAGAACTGTCACACCATCCCTGCAGCAGAGAAAATTCTTTGTGTATTTTGTGTAAATGTCCACCGCATTATATTCCTGAAAAATAACATCTTACTCATGCAAATTACGCCCAATTTGATCACCTTTTAGTTGTTGTAAAGAGCTATAAAAGTTGATTGATTGATTGATGTGACCCGGCGCAGAGCTGTTGCGTTGATATTGTGTGTCACCAGAAAGTATTTGAGCCTTAGACCAGCAAAAACCGCGTCTAAAGTTCAGTGCTGTATAAGGAGCGCAACACTCGGACGCGCTTTACGTAAGCAGATTCACAACGCACCTACACCCTGCTCGCCTGCACATATCGCCAGGCGCTAATCCGTCAATGTGCCAGAAATCCTTTCACTTGTGTCCGCTTTTTTCAGAATGCTTTGTAGCGCTAAACTGTTTGTGTGTGTGTGTGTGTGTGTGTGTGTGTGTTCTCTGCAGAAGCGCAGGAGTCTGTGGGTTACAGGAGGACGCAGTCCCATGAAGATGTGCTGGGAGGCCGTCTCGCTGCTACCACCAGTTTCACTGTGAAGAGGATGGGCAAACAGCAGGAGGGATCCTTCACTGGTGGGGGTCAAGCTGGATTATTTATTTAATTTTTTGCTCATCTCACACCAAGTCTCACGATGCTTTAAAATGCCACATTTTCATTAGCCTTTGTCTTGGGAATATCGGATTTTATTATTATTATTTCTTCAGATTGTCTGTGCCATTCCTATTTCACACATTTCTGCATTTGGTGAGTGCTGTTATCCAAAAAGGCATTATTCACACACCAGTGCCAGGAGCCTTCTGGCTTCAGTTTCCTGCTGTGAAACACGGTAAAGCTCCGTTTTCAATTTCACGGCTGCAAATCCCGGAAGATGGCGCTTTATAATCGTGACAAACTGGCAGTTGAATATCACGGTTACCTATGAACGTGATCTAGCACGTGGTTTAACGGCGTAACGCGCCGGACTTGTATCACGTGACGTGCAGAAATAACTGTAACCTGTATGATAACTTGAGCACAACTTTGGTGCTTCCTGAAAACCTCCTGGTGATGTCATAAACGGACTGCATTTCTGTAGCACTATACCATCTGATGTAGATGCTCAAGGTGCTTTACAATGATGCCTCATGTTCACCCATTCACACACACACACACACACACCAATGTCAGCGTGCTGCCACGCAAGGCGCTCAAGTGCACACCGAGAACAACTTTGGGATTAAGGACCGTGCACAAGGGCACCTTAGTGAGCTTCTTGTCTGACAGGGAATCAAACCGAGGAGAAAAACCGTTTGACGTGTGCTCTGATCACTGGTCATTTAGTGTCACAGTTTTACTGGTTGAATTGTGTCTGCAGGAGTCGCTCTGTTCCGGAAGCTGAAGGCGTACCTGATGACTGAGGAGGATCTCCAGGAACACAGCTACCCGAGAAACAACCCTGAGGCCGCCGGCAAGGCTATTATATACAACCTCCCAGAGAAAAAGACCAATGCAGACCGTGAGCACCCCCCACCCCCCAAAAAAAGAAAAATTCTGTGACATGTTTGTCAGAGTGTGCACAGAGGGTGTCGTGTGTTGCAAAGACTGTGACATAAATTTGACTGAGGCCACAGCTCTCTCACTAGATATTTACTCATTTTTGTTCTTATTCATTTATATTAACATGGATTTACATGTACGCTAGTGTCAGGCAATAATTAATACCGAGTTTCGCTGGAAACTCCGTATTAATCAGGGCGTGTAAAATCCATAACACGATGCTCAAAAAGCCTCTTCCTCTGCTCGACTTGAACATTTTTCCACAAGGTGTCGTCTCCAAGACTCTGTTCTCAACCAAGTAATCCTGATTAGGATCCAGATTCTGGGATTTGTTGAAGGATTTTTGCCATTAGATCGTCAACATTTTAGCTTCATTCTCCGTCGACTTACTGATGTCCGCCATGGCACACAGATTGCGAAAACCTAACACACTTGGGCAACAGATTTGCAGTGTAAAATTGCTCGTTTTATAATTCATTTTACATACAAGCAACGTACACGCTAGTGCACGCACACAGACCCTCGGCTGACTGTAGCCTTTAAACATGGAATCCAAAAACAGCGCTGTTCTAGGTCATACCCTTCTGTTTTACGATGTTTCAACACCAGAGGGCGCAAATCAACCACAAGCATAGAGCCCTATATAAGAAGAACCAGAGTGCACTTCCTGTTCTGCATGTTCAGAGCCGGCAAAAGATGACACAAAGTACCCGGATGCGTAAGCATAGCGCATACAATTTCAGTGTGAAAGTAACGACAATTAAGCGGCAACTGTTACCACAGTTACACGGTATTACACTAAAGCACACACGCACGTTCAGTACTGAAAGTAACGAGTGGGGAAAAAAAAACCCAGAACATTTTCCGCAGTCATTTTCCCGATTAAAAATCACTAAAAACAGTCACTTGTGGAAGGAAATGTTGCTTCTCTTCTTTCTCCGGTTTGTTCATCCGTAACGAGCACAGCTCTCAGGCCTTTGGCTGTATTGTGCAGCTTTTTTTGTCACCAACACAGGAGGCTTACATACAGCCGTGTTGTTATTGTGTGTTGCCCGGTTCAAAAAATAGCAGCGGCGTCTCTTTGGAGGTGTGCGAGAATGGCCGACTGCCCTCTCTAGTTGCTATATAGGGTTCTGTGACCGGAACCTTTCGAAGCATTTGTTTCGACCCAGTTGCAAGCGTGTTGAGACCCCATTTAGCACAGCTCCTGATGTCTTCCTTTTGATACAGACTCCAGTACAATGTTCGAAACAGGATTTGAAACATTCCAGAGCAGTGTTTCAGGTTAGCCATCACTAATTTGTAGTACCAACAAAAGGTTTTGGCACTATCCCCAGACACACATTCTATCTATTCTGCTTTTACTTTCCCATTCTGTCGTATATTTCCCAAATTTGCCCACAAAGTGAGCATCATGTTTCTCC
This sequence comes from Chatrabus melanurus, assembly GCA_900302635.1. Taxonomy (NCBI): domain Eukaryota; kingdom Metazoa; phylum Chordata; class Actinopteri; order Batrachoidiformes; family Batrachoididae; genus Chatrabus; species Chatrabus melanurus. The sequence continues at coordinate 10,187 of OMMV01163858.1, forward strand.
CTGTGGTTCCTAGCTTGTTAGTTAGATGGAGAGCAGCAACAAGCACACGGCGTTCCCAGACAAATTATAACTGTTCGTAATTCTCAATAATTTATCCAACATCCACCAGCCATCTGGCAGGTGGCAGCCACGTCTTTGGGATATTACGTAGGCAGAACAAATTTGCTTTTTCCACAGATCTGGTGCACCAAAGTTCACCAGATGTAATGGGGTTTGTCCTCATTATATGTTCTTTTAATTTGAGTGAGTTACAGTATGATAGCATTTGTTGTTTTTGGGTTATTGTCTATATAAGCTGGCTGGGATGGACTCACTCGCTCACCCACTTAACTACATATTTGCTGTCCAAGCCCTACACTGTTACCATCGCAGAATAGTTGGGGGCTATTTGCAGTACTATGACTTTATCTCTACAATATATTCGTAATAATGTCGCTCAAACATATCTTCCAGCCTCATGAGAGGGTCAGTATGTTACTGTGAGTTTATATGGTTGTTTTTTTTCCACATCTGTAATGTGATTTCCAGCATTCATCAGGATCTGCTGTCGCTGTGGCACAGAGTATAAGGTCAACACCAATGGCAACTGCGTTCGTAGAGAGGAATGCAACTACCACTGGGGACGATTGCGTAGACAAAAAGGTGAGTTTGCATGTATTTCATCTAAGAGGGATTTCAAATGCACATAAGTGTTACGAATGGACAGTTTATTTTTGTCTCTCACTAATCATATTAACACATCTCACCCACACCTGTTTTTCCGTGGATTTTTCTGAGCGCTTTTAAGTCAATCGCTTCTCTTTGGTGTCCTCTCTGTCAGTTGCTGGAGGCTGGGAGACCAGTTACAGCTGCTGTTCTGGAGCTGTGGGTTCGACAGGTTGTCAAGTCTCCAAGGTATCTTCTGTTTACAGCCAACAGCTGCTAGTTTCTTCTTCTTTGTACTTTAAGAAATCTGATTTCTGTTGTCATCGTTGACCTTGCGGTTCGAATCTCAAATTCATACACTGGAGCATTTTGTTAAAGGTCGAAGAACTTTCAAACGTTAACGTGAAACCATGTAACAGAAGCAGTTATAAAGGAAGAAACTAACAATTTAAATTCACAAAATCTCTCTTGCTTTAGCATCAAGATACAATCTTTTTACTTACTGTGTGTCAGTCAACTATTGTTATTTAGCAGCACGTGCCTGAGTATGAACACCTGTGTGTGTATATGTGTGTATATATATATGTACATGTGTGTGTTGAAGGGTCTTGTTCTGTATCACCTCCCTCAGTTTTGCAACTACAATTGCCTTTTCTTTTTTTTTTTTGTGTAGCTAAAGCTGTTGATGGACGAGGTCCTTGGGACATTTTGGTGACACTGATGTGTGTGTGAAGGGAAATACACTGTACATACAAGTAATACAGCGTCGAAGTCAGCTCCGGTGCTGGACACAAGGATGAAAAAAGTCCACACATTGCACTCCAGCCGCAGCATAACTGTCGTAAAACCAGCGTAGAGGGCCGTAGTTGAATTGATTGGAGGTGGAGTCTCGTCGTGCCCGAAGCACAAGTCAAATTTAAATTCTATCGCCAAACTGATGATTGATACATTAACCCTTTCAATACCGGGCTTTTGGGATGCTTATGTCCCAACAGGATACACATTAGTATTGAAAGGGTTAAATAACTGGGGGGGGGGGGGTT
>OMMV01163858.1:11894-22936 GCA_900302635.1 Chatrabus melanurus
GGGGGGGGGGGGGGACTTGACCACCCTCCGAGAAGGGGAAGCGCTAGCATTTTTGCTAATGTTTAAGACGTAGCAAATGAGGCAGTCTGACATCAGATGAAGTCAATATTCCATTCAAGGGATCTCGTCATCTGGACTGATATAATCTGGACTCTAGTCTCAGAGTGTAATTGTTATATTTACTGAACAAAAGTACAAACTCAAAAGTGACCTTCAGGTTCTGACGGTCTCAAAAAAAAAAAACTTTTTTGGAAGGTGATTGCTTTGATTTTTTTTTTTTAAATCCATCCTTACAAGTGGAAACGTGCGTCACTTTGTCCCGCAGTTCTTTACGTTTCATTTTTTTTTCAGTCTGTCTTAAGCTTTCATACCATGAAATGAACAGTGCAAAGAAACGGACGAGGACAAAGTACACAGCAAATAAAATTGTCACTGATTTTCCACTGAGGATTTTAATTTCATGCAGCAAGACATGGCACATCAATTAACAGCTTACAATACCATTAAAAAAGATTTTGATTATTGAGTATAGATTTTTTTTTTAAACTCTAACAGATGTTTGTGGAAGTTGTGCCAACATTTCAATTGCAGCCTGGGGACAGGCCCAGCGCCCTGGAAGTTGCTTTCGCAAAATTTTCTAGTCACTATTTTTCAACGAATTGGCGCTATATGTATATCTGCGGAAAAAGGACCTTCTGCAGGACAAAATGAGCCCAAGAACATGTTATGACGATGCGATCCCGATATAAAGCCAACGAAAGCACAAGATGGCATCCAGGCTAAAGTGTAGCTTCCTGATGATGTCACTTCTGGGAGGGCTTTAAATTTTAAAGTCCTTCAACATAACTTGACAGTAGACTAGCAGAGGATTTGATTGATGGGTTGGTGGTCCTACCTGGTTTTGTTTAGCTATGGCAACAGGAAGCACAGTTTACCATGTGTAAATCAGGCATCAAATTACCGCTGCCATGGAGCGGTAATTGTGCTGTTTTGAGCAAATTTTTTTTTTTGTGTGCCAAACAAAAAGGACACTGTATAAATTTTGTGCCAAAACGGGGACAACAGTGGAGCCAAATCCCATAGTTTTTGTTCGTTTTGTTTTTGTAGTTTATTCAATCGTTTCGAATCTTTCCACAGTTAGTTTACATATTTGGCAACATAATAAAATGCTATCCAAGAAGTTGGCTTGTTGTGTTCCTCAAATGAGCATTTAAAAAAAATTGTATAACTTCAAATAAAATCCTGCTTTCCTAAATATTTTGGTGATTATTATCATAATTGTTGAACCTGAGAAAGTCTAAACTTGATGCCAAATCATTTTCCTGAAAAATTTAGAGGTATTCTGACCATTGGAGCAAAGTAAATATCTCCTTTATCATATATTTGGAAGTAATAAGCCTTTACTTTTTTTTGTATATCATTTAGGAGGAAATTGCTGAAAAACACCCACAGGTCATAAAAGGTTAAACTAAATTCCAAATAAATTATTTTGTTACCTTCAAGTTGAAATTTTTCAGTTTCTCCAAATATCATCACTGACCTGATTCCGAACATGACATCTCTTAACTGCTCTCTATTCTGAACTACGGTTAGGTCCATAAGTATTTGGACAATGGCACACTTTTTTTGAGATGTAGAGCAGGTAGCTGAGTGGACAAGGAGCTGGCCTGCTAATATGTAGACCTGGGTTCAGATCCCACTCATGCTACCTGTCTGTGTCCTTGATCACATATTCTGCATTGTCTCAGTCCACCCAGCTGTAAATGGGTACTGGCCTTGGCTGGGGCAGTAACCTGCGTCAGACTGGCATCCTGTCCAGGGGGAGTCGTTGACTCTCATCCGCTTCACGCTACGGAATCCGGAGATAAGCACCGGCACCAACGGGCCTCAGGGCCTATATAGGACTTACTTCTTCTTCAAGTTGATGCTTTAAAAACTAAATCAGAATACAAAAACATTTTCTCTTAATTGCTGCCATGTATTTATTTATTTTTTATTACTTTTTAAAAAATTCCTGACTGAGGATTTTGTGTTTCCACAGCAACATGTTCAGGATGGACGTAAAGAGTCGCTAGACGGCTACGTTACAACGTTCAGTAAACCTCGACCACCTGATGGGAACAGAGGAGTGTTTGCTTTGGACTGCGAGATGGTGAGTCACTTATGAAAAACGTGTCCGTGCCCCTTTTTGTCCTCAGACAAGATATTGTAAAGAATTGACAAACTGTTAATGTATGTTTGTGTACGAGTGGACTGTATCCTTTGAGTCACCACGACGACGGGTTTTCTTTGATGTCACACTGACTTGTTTTTCCCCCTCATCTTTGGAAACAGTGTTACACGAAACAAGGCCTGGAACTGACCAGAGTGACTGTCATCGACTCTGAGCTGAAAGTCATCTACGACACGTTCGTCAAACCCGACAGCAAAGTGGTTGATTACAACACGCGGTGAGTCCGCGCTCTTCATGGCAGCATGGCTGCATGCGGCGTCTTTTCTTAGACAAACAGCTCAGTGTTTGATGGGAATCTGCTGATTGTAATACATTTTACATGATTTAAATGTTTGCAGAGGTTATGTGCATGGAAGATTAAACATGCAAACTGCAGAATCAGGCTGCCCGATGAGACGGACCAGAATTTTACAAGCTGCTGACGGTCAGTCGGCGCTGCCACATATCAGCACTGATAACTTATACCTGATAGTCCAAACCAGGGACTGCTCCCTGATCAGTTTATCACAAACGGCTTTACCCGTGTAGCAGCAATGAAGGCGCACGTAACTCTCCCTGCATGGCTATGCATTGCAGGGGATTAAGGGTAGGTGCAGCAGTGCGGAGGCTGTTAGCCCTGCCAGTGTGTAGTGCTGGAAAATCTCAGCATACACTGAATGGTTTAATTGCATTCATTTGTTCTGCACGTGTGCATATCAGTGTCTGGGTATGCGTTTGTCCTGGACTAAGACTAACCCGGGATTCACACCAGAGAGTCTGTTCTGTTCCGAAAGCGATGCGGTTTTGCTTCCGTCATCTGCGCGACTTCAGTTCACACCAGCAGCGGTTCAGCAGCGAAGAGTCTTGTGTTCTCGAGTTTGTTTCTGTAATGGGAAAGTAGACTTTGTAAATTGTTTTCTTCCACTCTCAAACATCCGCGATTTCCCTCCGAGCCTTCTCCTTTTTTGTGTTGTCTTTATAAAACGTTTCAGTGGGGTCGTACAATAGTTTGTACTTCTCCACCTCTACAATTATCTTCACATCGTCAATCTTGCGTGGATCCTCTAGTTTTGACTGGCTGTGATGTGCGGGGAAAACTCATGAATAATCATTGAGAGATTGTTCCTGATTGGCCAGTGGAGCTGCTTTCAGGAGCGGCGTCCGAGAAAAATAGACCAGGCGAGTATTCAACACACAGACGAGCGCCTCGCCGCTTCTGGGATGTTTCTGAGCCGCGCCGCTTTCACTGCTGGTGTGCATTGAACCATTGACTGGAAATGAGGCTATCTTCAGCGGTAGCCGTGTTGTATTCGGAATGCTTCGCTGCCGGATCTGGTGTGAATTAGTCATAAGATCCAGGCTTTCAGTGATTCCTGGACTCAGCCATCCAAAGTGTATTTGTATATGGCAAAAGTGTTGAAGTTGTAGGGACATTCATGTCTCTGGGTTCTCGGCCTTTGAGACCGAGAGACGCCTGGGAAGAGCTTATGGAGTTATGAGGTCACTGGACAGAGGTGTTTGGCGATGTTGATACCTTCGCAAAAGAACAAAGGTCCAAAGTCTTCAGTTGTCCTGGGGCTTCCTGTCTTACCGTATGGCTGTGAGACATGGACGCTAACCAGTGACCGAAGGCAATGACTAGATGTCTTTAGTACTTGGTCTCTTCAGATGATGCTTGGGTACTTCTGAAATGACTTTGTGTCAAACGAACAGTTACTTAGGGAGAGTCGGATGAGGAATATCACTTGCATCTTGAAGGAACATCAGCGCCGACATTTTGGACACGTGGTGCGTTTCTCTATGCATGATGCAGCACATAGGTGCCTCAGTGTTGAGGATCTCAGCAACTGGAAAAGGCCAAGGGGTCGCCCAGGCTTCTTCTGGCTGTGCTACATAGGTGATTACTTTTGAGAGGTGGGCATGTGCTGGATGTCTACCTTCATGGTTGCGATCCAGGATCCGTGACAGTTCCATAGTGTGGTGGATGCAGCCACATGCAGCACAGTGCATGCTCCCAGACCTGACTCGACCCGACATATCTAGTCTGATTCTTTGTATAGTCCAAAATCACATCTCTGTATAGGCTTTGCAGTGTCACATAAGAATTTAGGAGTTGATATTGGATGAAAAGCATTGGGGGTAAAAATGAACAAAAGCAGCAGAGACAGAGCGGGTACAACAGTGAGACAGAGAAATCCAATAATGAGCCTTCTTTCATGTTTTATCTCACAAATATTAGAATCCTTGTCAAAGCTGATTGTTTGATTGCAAGTTAAACAGGCGCACCCTTGCCAGACTTCTCTGATCTGCCCCGCCCCCCCCACCTTGCATTAAATGCCAGCACTGCCACCTATGGTACACATTGCAGATCGCGCAGCTATGAAAGAGAACAGCCATTTAACGTTCTCAAAATTCTACCCATGCACATTGAAAACGGCGTCTAGTATAATAAAATAAGGAGCAGTTGCCGTTTTACTCATAACGGCAGCTTTTAACGACAGCTCTTAATCTGATTTGCAGCTTTTCAGGCGTGACAGAGGAGGACTTGGAGAACACCACCATCACTATTAGAGACGTTCAGGCGGTGCTGCTTAGTTTGTTCAGCGACGAGTCCATCCTGATAGGACACAGTCTTGAGAGTGACTTCCTGGCTCTGAAGGTACTGCAGTAAATCTGGGCTTTGTTCCTCTTTGAGACACTTGTGACTATTTGGATGGTTTTGCTGCTCATGACTTTAGCATGTGTGATGCGCAGTTATCACCTCAGTAGTTTTTCAAGAATGTAGGTTTTTTTTCATCAAATAATATAAATAAAGTTGTTATCAATAAATGACTCATAAATTGATTAAAATGTACCACACACATTTACAGTTGTAGGAGTCCTCAAGATAATTGGAGATCTAAATCAAAACGCTTGAATGGTCAGTTTTATGTACAAAAACATTTCTGTTTCCACAAACTGGCTTTGCTTTAATTTGGCTGTTAGCCTGTAATTTAACGGGAGTTAAAATTTTCACAGAAATCATCTCATTTCTTGCTAACTGGCGTCAGCTTTGCCACAGCGTTGCTTTTTCTTGGACTGTTTCAGGATGCGGTAGTTGGTGAATGTGCTCCATCCACAGAAACGTTTGCATGTAACAAACCGAAGCAGTCACATGATTAGTGCAGACGTGGACTGTAACACTGTTAAAAATCCATCCATCCATTTTATTCTGTTTATGATGTGTAATAAAAATCCAGAGGGTAATTGTCAGAATTTCTGCTTTTAAAAGAGAATCACTCCGTGCTTTGGCTTTGGTTGTATGGTGGGTTTGTATTGTTGAACCTGGACTGAAATAAAGATTATCCTCTTTCGCTTTCTGTCTCTTGCTTCCAGTTAATCCACAGTTCAGTAGTAGACACAGCCATCGTGTTCCCTCACCGCCTTGGCTTACCCTACAAACGTGCCTTGAAGAACCTGATGGCCGACCACCTCAAACGCATCATCCAGGACAATGGTGAGAAGACGCACAGAATAGCCAGCAAGGGAATCGGTGTGCTTTCAGTTTAAATTCAGGTCTTTTAATCATCTATTATTGCTCCTTAATTTAGAATTTTAGCTGAACTAGAAGCAGTGCGTAAAGCCCCGCAGGTGGGATGTCCCAGGGTGAAAGAATCATGAATCAACCTTTTTTTCACAGAAACAAAACAATCCTTTTTTATTACTTAGTCAATAAACAATAACTTTCATATGAGCTAAACATCAAGTGTCCCCGAGATATTCAAAAAGAATATTTCCCTAGCAACCATTGTTTACCCTAGTAACCAAATCAACATTGCCTGGAAGACCTTCCCAAGGCCTTTCATAAGAGCCAAACATCAACTCTCTATCATAAATAGTTCCTGAGATATTCAAAAAAGAATGTTTCCCTACCAATCATTGTTTACCTTAGCAACCATGTCAACATGGCATAAAAGCCCTTCCAAAGACCTCTCTCTCATAAGAGCCAAACATGAAGTCTCTACCATAAGTAGAAACTGAGAAATTCAAGAAAGAATTTTTCCCGAGCAATGATAGTTACCATAGCAACCAAAGTAACATCATGAAAGCCCTTCCAAAGAACTTTCATATGATCCAAACACCAAGTCTCTATATTCAGTAGAAGCTGAGATATTCAAGAATTTTCCCTCACAACCTAGCAACCATGGTTACCATAGCAACCAAATTAAGATGTCACGAAAGCTCTTCCAAAGAGCTTTCATATGAGCCAAACCTCAAGTGTATATCATAAGTAGTTCCTGAGATACAACCCAAGTACAGAAAGGTCACTTGGTGGGACATCATAACAGACAGACAGACACGGGGTCGGGCCCCCGGTGGAGTACCACGAGGTGGTCTGTCCAATACATGGGACATCCCACAATGATAACTTACATTTCAGTTCTTCTACAAAAACATAAGGAAACACTGAAAGAGGAAATCCAGCGTCAGGTGTTGCCTTGTTTGACTGCATTGCATACATATCACCAGCAGGGGTCACTCAAAAGCACTTTAAGCTCTTTTAATTTTGGCTGAAAAACCTCAAAGCTTGAGGGGGTTTTTTTGTTGTTGTTTTTTGGTAGTATTCAAAAAGCGTCCACAGCAGTATCTACTGTAGTGATTTCTGTTGTTCATGTTGACCGTCAGCTCAGTTTGCACGACATAAAGTTACAAAGCTGTGACGACAGAGCGATCGTCACCTCGTGCACAGAGCGTGTTTTTAACGGACGGCGACTGTTGAGCAGTTTGGTGCCGTGTCATTTATTCACCGCCTTCCACCCGTCCACTCTCATCTGTTTCCAGTGGAGGGCCACGACTCGAGCGAAGACGCCTCCGCCTGCATGGAGCTGATGATTTGGAAGATCAAGGAGGACGCAAAGGTCAAAAGATGACCTCTGACCCCTCTGTCCCACTGCCTTCACCTTTGCAGGTAGAAGGAAAAGTGTTGTCCCCCCGAATGATCATTGCACTATGGAAAGCTGTAACGACACAGGGCCCAAGTCCGAGTACCTCATCCGTGTTCTAAACCTACAGTTCTAATAAGTAATAAGTTACTTCTTCGGAGTTAACGTCTCCTTCTGTCGGGCACTGCGACATAAATGCACTTGTGTTTTTGTTGTTGCACATCTGTCGTCACTGCTGCCATGTCTACACGGTGCGTCAGATAAACTTAATTTTATCGTCTCTCTCTCTGAATAATCCTTTAACACTTGATGAAAAGACTCAAGCAAAAATATAATGCTACTGCCTATCTGGAACAGTCGATGGGATCTCGTCACTGTATTTTATAGTCTCTGTCCGCCGCTGTCTCCTTTTCATGTGAAACATAAACGAGGCGGGAGTCACTGCGGTCGCAGGTATGACATGTTGTTATCCCCCCGTAGCAACGGCTCCTCTAGTGACAGATGATTCTGGGTTATTATATGCAGACAGTTATCATTTAGTTATCAGCTAACCTGTGCCCTTTCTCTTCCAGGATGTGTAAAATGACTGAAAAAGTAAGAGTGCTGTAAATGTGCTGCAAGCTGCTTCATTTTGTATGCGTTCGTTTTCAGTTTCTTTTTTTAAAATAATTATTATTATTAAAATGTATGTAAAAAAAAAAAAAAAAAAAGATACTCCTCTGCCTTTGCAATTGAACAATTGTTGCACAAATACTTTTTGACAGTGTGACAGCTTCTTCTAAATGCAGCGCCGGGCCTTTTGCAGCCTGTCCGTGCGTGCAGGGTGCACGTGGCTTTAACAGCAGGTGCAGAGGCTGCACGTCTCCTTTCTTCAGCAGATGTGTAAACTGGGCGGGGGGATAAAAAATGGGAGTGAAATGCTAAACTGAGAGGCCCATCTTTTCTTCAGCGCGTTTTTGCCTATTAAGCTCCTACGGTCACATGTCAGTATGCATTTCCCCAGGCCAGGCCACAGACCCCAGGTATTAAAAGACCCGGTTAGCTGGGATCAATACCTACATAATGTTCCAGTGACAGGGAGGGGGGCTTCCTAGTGTTTATTGAGTGTTGCAGAGATTTGAACACGTGGAGCAAAGCAGCTTAACGGGGTCGTCTTCATTATCAAATTCGATCAGTGCCTCTATTTATCTCCCCGTGATCACCTTTGACTGGTGGGGCTCACGAGGGTGGACCGAAGGGCTGCAAACTGACCCCATGCTGAGAGACGGAGGGCTGCTTATCTCTGCCAAACAAAAAAAAAACTCTTTGCTGCTTTCCTAAACACTCATGGTATTGAGAAAAAAGTTTCTGATGGATGCATTCTGGTTGCACGAGTCACTAAGCACAGCAACCCGACCTGCTGGTCCAGAGCTCGGAAAAATAGAGGTGGCTCGTGTCTGGAAGCGTATTCCACTGTAAAATGTTTGACAAAACCATAAATGACCAGCTCACACTCATGAGGGCAAACTAGAAGAGCACTCATAAGAGTTAGTATCCTTACAAAAAGCCATAAATCCAACATTATTGTGGTGATGGAAGATTCTAAAACATTTGAAACAAAGTCTGGGCCCTATCTGTCACCCAGCGCAAAGGCGCACGCAGCGCAGCGCAGCGCAAGCGTCGTGTGGTTTCCACCTGACACAGTTGTCATTTTCACTCCCAGTTCCCACCTCTTTTAAATCCAAAGTAGAATTGCACTCATCTGTGCACCCATGAGTGTGTTGGTCTTAAAATGAGGTGTGGTCAGGGTTGCAAAATTCCAGGAATTTTCAATGTTGAAAACTTTCCATGGGAATATATGGGAATTAACGGGAATTTTGCAAAATTGCAGTTTAGCCTAAACCAGGGAACTTAAATATAGTTGGGGAAAAAACCATCTTGCAGCATAATCTTGGATAAAACAACCAGATTTAATGCAAATTCAGTTGAATTTCTACCGTGCACTGTGTATTCCTCAATCACATGCACACAGCACACTACTTACTGCAGGGCTATTGAGGCCACACTACTGCGTTTGAGCCCAAGGACTACAATGATTAAAGTTCTACTTACAAATAAATCCAAATCAAAAATGTCATTTAAAAAAAGATTTTGTATGAGAAATTTTGCATACATGTCTGCTTATGACAAAACAAAATGTTTATATATGATAGTTTGTATAAACTATATACCCCCAATTTCCTGTTAATTCCAGTTAATTTCTGCAAATTCCCGTTAATTTCCATGGAAAGTTTCCAACTTGGAATATTGCAAATTGTTCAAAAAATGGTCAAAATTTCCAAAATTCCCGAGCTTAACTTCCCACGGAAGGTTTCTGAAAAATTTTTCGCCCCTTTGCAACCCTAGGTGTGGTCAGGCGCTGTGTTGGTATCATGATATTGACCAGCAAAATCCTGGTCGAAAGTCCAGTGCCGTTTAATTTATTTAGTATTTAAAAGCCGTAACACTCAGATGCGTCTTACTTAAGCGGGTTCACGATGCACGTGCACCCTGCTTGTACACACAATGAAACTGAATTGAAAACAATTTTTAAATGAAATAAAAGTAAACCGTCATGGGAAATTACAAAACGTCGCCTGCTTCACCTCAGGGAGCTTTGGCGGCCGCTGCGCCCTGACAGGTTGGGTGTCGCAGAGGCGTTAACTCGCCACAAAACCTCTCACTGGAATCCGCTTTCTCAAGAGCAGCACTGTCTTCCTGGCACACTCCGGCTTAAAGGGGATGACAGGTGACCCTCTGATTGGTTTATTTCATGTGAGAACATAAATCCAACCCCTTTGCGCCAAGCGGCCTTTTTTGCGCTCAGATTACGCGCCTTTATCAGTGTTCAAAATTTATACTAACTCAAACAGTTTGGCACTAGTATGGATTAAATGTTTTGTAATAGTTGGGTAAAGTGGTTCAATTTTGGACAGAATTAATCAAATTTCAGGGCCACACAGAACCATATATTATGGTATCAATGAATTACAAAGAATTTGCATGACTGTTTGTCAGACATGTAAGGCACATGTGTTGCACTGTGAGCGCCCCTTCTAGTTCACCTTGTTATGCAAATAAATAAATCTGTTAATTAGTAAATCTGTTAATTGTCCTAGCTCTGCCCCTTTATGCGGATCTGCCCCAAAACTAAATAAAATAAAATAGGCCAAAAGTGTTCGGTAAGGTTCATGAAAATGAAGTGCATCTCAAAAAATTTGAATATCACGGAAAAGGTTCCGTGTTTTTTTTTTTTTTTTTTTATCGCTTGTTTCCAAAACTAAAATGTTAGAAGCATTTTTTATTTTAATTTTGATAACTACAGCCTACAGCTTAAAAAATTTTGGAAAAAAAACATATCTCAAAATATACTGAAAAAAACTTCCAACACTCAAACTGTGTAAATATTCCATATATTTCCCATAAAATTCCGGTAATTCATGGTGGATTTAGTGTCTAAAGGCCACAGAAGATGTGAAATTTCTGTTAGATTTCAAAAGTTAAGTCTCGTTCCGCTTGATTGAGCACCGACTAAAGTTGCTGTGGCCGACACAAGTTGAGTTGAGAAAATTGCTCAACGCATCTCAAAAATTGGTCAATAAATAGCGACAACTATGCCGGTCTTAATTACCAGTTTTCGTTGTCTTTCAACGACACGTGACCATGACACGGCTGGGACAAAATCAGAGGGACCAAGCCATTGGTATGCTGGAATGTCACAGAGACAGGTCACAAAGACATTCCAAGTTAATGTTTGCACCATCTCCCGTCTCTGGAGACGATATAATGAGACGACACCATGAGCGACGGACCACGCACTCCCGGACCACGTGTCGCCACCCCTCAGCAGGACCGACACATCCATCTGCAACATCTCCACGATCGTTTTC
>OMMV01163859.1:0-10347 GCA_900302635.1 Chatrabus melanurus
GAGAGAAATTCTTATTCCCCATACACAGGCACAATACAGAGCAATTCAGCTCTTCCTATGTACGCACACACACACACACACACACACACACACACACATATATATATTTGCATATGTGGTTGGAAAGTGTCACATAAATATGTTTTATTATTATTTTTATTCATGCAAGGATAAAATTTTAATAATAATACAAGATTGTATTATATTATTGACAGCCTCTCCCTCAGTAATATATCAGCATTAACCCTCATTCATAATAACAGAATTCTCTCCTGTCACAGACACACTGTGACTGACAGAACTGACACCAGAGGTGCGTTCAGCGCACAAAACGTTTTGTAACGTTGCCGAATGCTTTGCCATTGAACGACGTATTCACCAAAAGCCTTAAAGAACGCTCACGAATGGAGGCTAACGGTCTGGGAGGTGCCTCGTGGTGTGACTCTTCACGAAACAAACACGGCGGAGGGTGTAGTCCGTGCCGTCGGAAGACTGCAAGGGCAACACTTCCAGCAGAAACAGCGTCAGTTACGGCTGTAAACTGCAAGTTTCTTCATAACATCAGTCGCAACTGAATCCAACTCTCCACCCGTCACCGTTTTGAAACACGCGCCATTACAAAGGCACGCCGCTAGCAGCGATCAGCCCTTCGGCCGGGATTGTTAGCGTTCACGGAACGCTCTCTATAGCACTGAGCTCACGCCAGGTTAACTTGGTGCCAACTGCTGCTTATCTCCAATAAAAAGTTTATATATATAAATTCTGTTCCATTAACACATAAAAAGATCCACATATTAAATGGCAACAACAACAATTCACAGATAGAATCCCCCTTCTCAAATGTATCTGCTGCTTTTTTGTGGCGGAAACGACGAGCACGTCGCTTTGTTGGAACGTCGTTCAATCCCTCTCCAAAGATGGCGGCGCGAGCCTCGTCTTTATTCACATCTCTGTGGCTCCGACACACATCAGCCTCTTCAGTTTGTTGTGTTCCGTGTCGGACTGGATGGTCAGAGTTGAACTTGGTTGAACTTTAACCGCGGCGCGCTGATGCTGAGCGGTGGTGGCACCGTGCACAGCTGAGCAGCGCGCAGCACACGGCGCCTGCCGCTTTTCTCTGCACCGGCTTCTGCGCGGGGTGAGCCATTGAGAATAATGTTTCTGAGCATTCGGTGTGAAAGGCCCTTTAGTTCTTCTCGGTATAAACGATTATGATCAAGGTTAACGGTTGTACGTACGTCACTTCTGTGGAATGTTTTTTCTTCTGTTTTTGAGTTTTTCTTTGTTGTTTTTTTGAAAGCCAAGTATTTCCCATCCACTGTGAAGATCCTCTTTCCTTAAACTTAACCCCCCCCCAGGGCTCAGAGTCTACAAAGGCTGAAAACAGCCGACTGTGAGCAATTAGCTGACTGTAATTACACACTTTTTTTTGCAGGTGTCTAATACTGAGATTGTCTCAGAGCTTTAACTTTGCCAATTAAATATGTGGTTCTTGCTGTACTCTGGCACCTTTTTAAGGCCAGTGGGCGCTCATCGAGGTGATTCCTCTGTTGTGGAAGAGGTGCTGCACAGACCGTGCACTACAGGAAGCAGAGCATGATGCAAGCACGCTGCAAATGGATACTAAGGATCCTCAGCGGCTTATGTGCACAGGACCGGTGCGCTTAGATATCCTGTGTGTATTTGTGTTCAGAGTGAGGAGAGGAGGAGACGTAAAGAACCAGGAAAGAATGCAAGAAAAAAACAGAAAGAGAAACCAACCAGCAAGACTTTGCACAATTTAAACAGTACACATTTTTTGTGTGTGTGTATTTAATATAGCAAACCAAATTCCTCCCACATGCATACTTATGACAACAAGCAACGTGCACGCTTGTGCACGTACAGACCCCCTGCTGGCTGCAGCCTTCAAATGTGAAATTCATAATTTGATGCGGACACAAATTCGTGAACCGTTCAGCATGAGTCAGTGTTCCAGCATGTCTTCCCTTTGATACGAACTCTGGTGCAATGTTTCAAGTCAAGTCTGGGAGCATACGCTGGTGCCGCACTTTGCCGCATCCACGACTCCACGGAACCACCCTGGGTCCTGGATGGCAACCACCCAGGCAGACAACCGGTCCATCCCCGCATCTCAAAAGTAACCATCTATCTCTCGCAGCCTGGTGAAGCGTGGGCGTGTCCATGGCCTTCTCCAGCCACTGGGGTCCGCAGCACTCCGGCACCTATGTGCTGGATCATGCATAGAAAAATGTGCCTCATGGCCAAAGTGTTGAAGCTGAAGCTCCCTCATCTTCTCGCTTCTCATCCTAGTCTCCCTAAGTAACCGCTCGTTTGACACAAACTAATTCCAGCGGTACCCAAAGATCCTCCGAAGAGACCTGGTACCAAAGACATCCAGTCGCCTCCTTAGGTCACTGGCTGGTGTCCAAGTGTCACAACCATACAGTAAGACAGAAAGCACCAGGACGCTAAAGACTTGGAGCTTCATTCTCCTGTAAAGATATCAGCATCACCAAACACCTCTGTCCTAGGCGTCTCTCAGTCTCAAAGGCTGAGGACCCAGAGACATGAACGTTACTATTGTCAATGCAATGTTTTGAAACATGGGTATTACAAAGGTTTCGAAACGTTCCGGAACAATGTTTCGAGTTTGCCATCACTAATTTGCAGTACGGATGAAAAGTTTTGGTATCATCCCCAGCCACACATTCTATCTGTCCTTTAATTCCAGTTTTAATTTCCTGCTCGGTTGTATATTTTCTCCTATATTTGCCCACGGAGAGGGTATCATGTTTCTCCCTGTGATTGGTATCTGATGCTGGCATCAAGGGCGTTCAACACGTGGCAAACTAACTACATGTAAGTTCAACTATAACTGTGTTCCATAAGCCATCCAGCAGGTGGCAGACACATTTACGGGATATTAAACAGGCAAAACAAAGGGTTTTTTTAACTGATCTGGTGCATCAAACCATGTTCTAATCAGTTCATCCTCTTTGTGTGCTCTGAGTCACAAGATGACAGAATTGATTGTTTTTAAGTTATTGCTTGCACAAGCAATAACTTAATGAAGGTTGGGACTGACTCTCTCACTCACTCACTCACTCATCTACATTTGTGCTGCCTGAACACAACACTGATTATCAGTGCAGGGAATAAGAATTTCTTTCTCTCTTTGTTGTATGCAGGCTGAAATATTCTTAACCATCAATCCATCATCTGTAGATGGCTTCACTAAATTCCACCAATTTAAAGTTGCATGCAAATGTTGGTCACCCTTTGGCAATAAGTATATTTTTATTTTTAATACATCTAAAAAATAAAATCTTTGATCTTCCTTGACAGTTGTTTTTTTTTTTTTTGTGATAAATTATGCTCCTTAATATCGAAGAGAAAATGACTCCTTAAAACACAATCTAAATTCATTTTTTTTAAAATGCAGTGCCACATTCTTTCAGTGTCTTAACGAGGGATTTAACTGAACTCAAAGGGATGCTGTGATTTGGAAACATTCCTGTATCCATCCTCTCACTTCTCTAAAAGCAACTGGCTGTAAAAGTGGTAATTAAATTCAAAGATTGTTTTCACTTCAAGATTTAAAGAACATGATTTAAATTTTTGTAAAAAGAATCCTGATTATTATTATTATTACTTGATGTAAAAAAAAAAATGTTTGCGTACAACAGTAGATATTCTTGAATCCATCAAATTCTATAAGAATTTGTGTCACAGTGACACCCGAGATATCGTACTATAGTTTGACAAACGTTTGTCTGTTTGTTCTCCGACTCCTCAAAGTTGATATGTGGATGATGGTCAACCCCCGAATTTCCCTTAAAAGCTTTGTTTTGGCAAAGGTCAAGGTCAGTGGGGCCAAAGGACTCAGATGTCCACCAACCTTGGCACACCTATATTGGTGGGTTCTGGAATTGCCCAGGCAAGATCAAATTTATCAGTGGTCAGTCATTGAGGTCAAGGTCATTGGGGTTAAAGGTCAAATTTAAAAATTTTCACTCCAATTTGCACCAACCTTGGCACACATATGGAGGATGGTTCTGGAATTGCTCCGCAAGGTTAAATTTCACGAAGGTCCATCATTGGGAACAAGGTCAGGTCCAAGGGAAATTGCCACTAAAGAATGAATTTTGGCATAAGTTCAAGGAATTTGATTTTCAACCAGATTTAGACTGAATGTGGCACACACGTAGGTGGATTTTGGAATTGCCCTGGTAACGTCAGCCAGAGGTCAATCAAGTCAAGGTCACCGGCCTCAAATGTCAGTTGCTGTAGCCCTTACCGTCTTCATGCCTACGGGTACTATTACCTCATTAAATCCATTTCAAAGGGATTGTTAACGAGCAACACACAAACCAGAAAACTTTGCCCAATGCAAAATCTATATAATTACTTCAAGAATTTTAATACAAACTGAACAAATCACTGACCCAAACCAATACTGTGGGCCTTAATATTTATATTGTTTTTACTGATGTGTTGGAGGTTTTGCTTTATACACTCAGAACTGAATGCACCACGTGCATTGCATGTGACCTTCCAGACTCAGAGAGTAATAAGTAGAAGCCTCACCGGCCTCTGATTTATCACCACCGGTCTGTCAGTAGCTGGATTTGACAAACATATTGTCGACTATTTCTACCTTTTCTTCCAAATCACTCATGGTCTTGATTTCCTGTCAAATTCTCTGAGCGCTGTCTGAAGGGTCAGCGTGATCGAGGACTTTTTTTTATTTTTGGCTTCGTGCAGCAGCCAAACGCCACAGGGAAGCAGACCAGAGGTCATCCCACACGGCTGATCTCAGTGACTCAGTTAATATCGTTTATAATCACAAAAATCCCGTGGGAGCCGATCGCTGGGAACTTGGAGAAACGAACGTGGAAACAGTGGCTGCGTTCTCAGCGTGACACTCGTAAACAGTCTGAGTTTACCCACAAAGGACGTTCTTCTAAACTCATAACCCTCTGTCTGCCTTTATCTCCGTCATCTCTCCTTCTCCCTCGGCCTATCTCGCCGTCTCTTATTCAATCTCTCCATCTGTCTCTACCTCTTTATCTGGCTCTCTGGCTCGTCTGCCTCTTTCATCTTTTGGTCCTCACAAATGTTCTCTTCCTTAAAACAATTAAATCTCTGGTTACCCTTATTGTGTGTGTGTGTGTGCGCGCACTGTGCAGCACCACTCGGTATGCTTATTATCTACCAGGATTAAGACGCTTTCTTTCCCACTCGTCTTTCCCTGCACACCCACACGTTCATTCTACTGAAGAAGACAACAGCACAGTCAAAGCAACACCTCTATCAATTTACCAGGCTTTTATTGTTCCTGAATTCAGCAGCCTTCACCGCCGTGGATATAAATAATGAACGTGGCTACTGCTGTAACACTGCTGCAAAAACCCTCTCCGTCTTCTTGGTTCTAAATAGAGAAATATTGAATAAGGAATGTAAACCTTCTCAGCGGGGTATTAAGCATGAGGCAGAGTCTCCAAAAATTCAGCCATGAAGTAGATTTTAATTAGGCACGACCATAACTGGTCTCACGTCACGATGCTTTCCGCTGCTGTGCCACGACTCGCCGCTCCTATGGGAAGGATGGGGTTATGTGGGAATGCAGAGGAGGTGCGAGTTCGTAATTATGAGAGAAAAGTGTGACAGAAGCAGGATGAAGGAGGCTGCATGATCCCTTTGTGGTCGAGCAAGGAGCTCTCCGTGGTCCTGAAATAACAAATAACACGCTGCACCATAGAGGAAGATAGAAGAGCTAGAGCGCCGACTCGTCCCATGACCGTGCGCCACCAAGGAGGCGGCGCCGCCATCACCAAATGGGCAAACCAGCAGCGAGTCAATGCAATGAATGCAAGCGTTTTGCAATGCTGAAACCGAATAAACCAGTTTTGTTGTACGAATGTCTTGATCTTGACTTTCTTTTCACGCAAAATTTACCGCATGCGAAAAATCGCAGGTGAGATGCCACCTTCAGCTTATACTGTGCATAGTGCCGGTTAGTGACTCCAGCTCAAAGCTGTCCAAGGACATTCTGTCCCTAAATTGTCAATTCAAGGTAAGAATATATACTTTTTTAATCAAATACCTTTGTAGTAAGTACTATTAATCAATTAATTTTCAGGATTTTGCTCAGATAAATTTATGTACAGTGCTGCTTTCTTGTCAAGTGACTGGTTTCCATTAGCTTACATTGTATGAAGTATTTCTAGCCTCATTCGGTGATGGCGGACGGCTCCCCATAGTGTCACACTTGAGATACATAGGCGGTATAGTGAGTCCGTCCACTAGTTTTATCTGTCTCTATGTGCTGCACACCGTGTGGCTGTCCATGTTCCCGTTTGATCCTCATTTTTGCTGTCAGATAACATATAAGCAACATCCACCGTCGTATCTTTGGGGAAATTAACAGCAGTGGTAGTAGTAGCGGCATCCTAACAGCAGTGTAGCAGGTGCTGTCTTATTTCGCTTTATCTTTTCCCACCTCTGTGTGGGGTCGATGTATTTGATCGAACATCTCCACACAAACCGATCCTGAACCACTCAGCTGCTTTTCCTTCAAGTCTTCCTTTACCCATCCACAACCACTTCAGCCTCTTTCCCTTACATGTACTTCCAATCCTCATCACTCACAGCGAGACTTTCTGCCTATGGTGCAAGTGCCGGCAATGATATGTGCCTCATAGGACCCTCAAAAGACTCCTGAAATCGTGGATGTTTATCCCGACAAATGTATGGAAAGGTCTCAGTCATCACTAAGTGCACAGATTACAGGATGGTGAGGTCCAGAAGGGACTTTTTGAACATCTTGAAAATTCAGCTACAGTTAAATCATCACCACGGCACAATGAGGGAATATCCCAGTTCACCACGGACACCCTCCTGGACCTTCTAAGGTTTTCCAAGGAAAGGATAAGGTTTCAAACTATGAGCTTCCAGTATGCATATCTGTGAAAGTGAGAACAGGGCTTTATAACATCAATGCCATTAAAAGAATCATTGATTTCATGTACCCATCGAGGGCCGAGTCATTAAAGCTAAAGTAGAGCAGCCCAAACCTTCAACCTCCCAGCTTCTCCCTTGGGATCCCAAGGCATTCCCAGGCAAGAGGGATAATCCATCCAGTGCGTCTCAGGATTACCACAGGATCTTGTCCCAATTGGACATGTCCAGAAACACATAAAAAGGGTCGTGCCCAGGCCAAACCACCAGTTCCTTTTGGATGTCAGAGTCCAGCCACCCTGTGAAGCAAAGTCATTTCCGCCGCTTGCGCCCATGAGCTTCTTCTTTCAGTCGGGTTTTTGTTTTAGTGCTTTCATTAGAAAAAAAAACAACTTATAAGACAGCAGCCATTCCTTTTTGATTCATGCTTTTGTGAATAATGGCTGTTTTTCAGATGAGAACACTGCAGACATGACTGTCATGGTGGTTTTATTGCTTGGTAATTACGGAGGAAATGTAGAGATGGATCCACTGAGAATAAAGGCAGACAGGCAGCTTAAGGATGACACTCTGACAGCGGCTGTTTATCAGCTCCCTTTATTTACCCTTCCTCATGGCTTCAGTTTTTATTATGTCTCTCCAGTCCCTCTCTCTTTTGTGACCTCTGTCTTTTCTCTCACTTCCATCATCTCCTTCTCCCATCCTGTTCTGCCTCCATGTCCTTTTTCACTTTTTACTCCAGAATAAATCCACTGAAATGAAGTCTAGACAGGATTAATGAGATCTGTGCGAGTCATTTCATCTGAATAGGACACCTCCTGAGATCCCGCTGTCTCCGTGTACAAACATGCATCTACAATGTTGTGTGTGTGTGCGTGTGCATTTATTTGCATACATCTTAAGTGTGCATCTGTCTGCATGCATGCCCACGTGCATCTGACCCGCATACTGTATGTTTGTGCTGCTGAGAGTCGGTTTAACTCGAGAGGTGTAAGCAGAGAGTCCCTGTGCGCCGAGGAGGGTATCCAAGCAGCAAATTAAAACTGGCCTTTTTTTTTTTCTTCCAACTGTCCATCATGAAGGACGGATTTAGAAAATCTCAGCCATTAAGAACAGGGAAATCAGAAATGCCCACATGTCTGATCTCCAGACATTTTTGACACCATAAATACACAAACACCATCACAATTTGCCACAGATCATTAGGCATGGCACATTACCAATATGCAATCTCAGCCCTGAGTAATTAGTCTCTATAGATTATTTATTGAACACAATCAGGCGGCAGCAACTCAAAAAATGGGCATCAGCAATGCAGTCATTTCTGCTGATCAAACATCTGCCGATGTGAGCCTCAGCGGACAGCAGCAGGCTTCCAGAAAACAGGATGCACCGTGCACTTTCTGGCAGGTCTCCCAATCAAATTCATTTTAATGTTGGATTTGTAAATGGAAATCTGCCAGGGTGAGATTCTGGAAGTACGCGTGCACCTTTATTTGTAGCTTGTGCAGGGAAATGTGTTAATATGAACCTAGAGTCGTCCACAAGGCATCAAATCGTGATGCACTTTGTCTCAAAGTTATCTTCTGGTGTAGGAATGGAGATAAGTGGTAGTAATTAGTGTGACAGTTTAATCAATTTGTTTCTAGATTTGACACATTGTTGGATGTATGTATGCATGTATGTATGCACCCAAAGAGCCCCTTTGCAACATCAGCATCTGCACATTGGTGTTAAGCACTTCATGTCCAACCACTGGCACAATACCTACTACCAACCAGTAGGCTGTAATTTAGGGCCACCTTACACCAGTGGTGGCCAATCCTGGTCCTCGAGGGCCGCTATCCTGCACATTTTCCATCTCTCCCTGCTCTGCCACAAGCTGATTAGCTCATTCAGGTGTCTGTTAGCTCTTGATTGGCTGAGCATACCTGAATGAGATAATCAGCTTGTGGCAGAGCAGGGAGAGATGGAAAATGTGCAGGATAGCTGCCCTCGAGGACCAGGATTGGCCACCACTGCCTTACACCATATATGAATGTAAGCACATTGTTGTTCCAACAGAGGGACACGGCAGGATTGGATTGATTTGTGAACAAATAAATAACAATAACAGCACCTTTGCTGTACTGACCACAAATGTTTTAATGACAATACATCAGTGAGTCTGACCAAAGCTAATCCTAACTCCCATCTGAAGCTTCACTGTCAAAAAAACAAAGCATTCTGGCTGGACTTTACCAGAAAACACAGGGGAGACTCCGGGCAAAGATATACGTCTTATTATAACAGCATCTTTCTCTTTCATAAGTCGGTGACTGTTGAAGCGACAGGCAAAAGAAGTTACATGCACATTCTCTCCGAGAACAGCCACTGAAGCTTGGACCTCCTTCAGAGATGCCATGGGTGCTTTTGTGAGTTCCCTCGGCCTCCATCATCTGCAGTCACTCAGTTTTTAAGAAGGCCCAGGCTATAGGTGCACACAGGTATCTGCAGCCCCCCCCGCCCTTAAGAATACATGCAAGACTCTGGGTTGCACAGAACAAGTGTGCATCAACTAATTCCATAAGAAACACAAGAGAGGCAATCTAAACAAAGCTTCCATCAATTCCGTCCTTCCATTATATTTCTGGGAGTTTGGGAATGTCTCCACAGACACACCTCACCTAAATCACTGAAGATAATCCTACTCTAATCCTAAATTTCAAACAGGTGGCATGCTGGAGCAGTGGTTAGCAGTGTCGCCTCAGAGGAAGAAGGTCTGGGGTTCGATTCCATGCCCCGTTCCTTTCTGTGTGGAGTATGCATATCTGTGTGGGTTTCCTCCCACCATCAAAAAACATGTGCAAAATCAAAACCAAAACCCCTCACCCATTTGCGCCTGAATATAATTTAATATAAATTTGATGCATACATCATAATTTCATGTCATAATGTTAAAAAAAAGAAAACTTCATGTTGGATGTAATATGATCCATCCCACAATACGTGCAGACGGTGGCTTCAATGTGC
This sequence comes from Chatrabus melanurus, assembly GCA_900302635.1. Taxonomy (NCBI): domain Eukaryota; kingdom Metazoa; phylum Chordata; class Actinopteri; order Batrachoidiformes; family Batrachoididae; genus Chatrabus; species Chatrabus melanurus. The sequence goes on from OMMV01163859.1 coordinate 9,976, forward strand.
GCTGCGCAGCAGGAACGGGTGGAAGTTACTACCATGTGATGGACTGTAATTTGGACTTTATTTGTTCATTACAAGTTTTTAACTGGACTACACCCCCTGTCAGTCACATCAGACATCGGCAGTTCATGCCGTGGATTATTTTGACATCCAGACAGAACGCCGTTTATTGTCACCTCTCTGACAGCCTGCCTCTATAATGTAAGTTATTATCATGCATTTATCTTATTACTATGCATGTATGTTATTATTATTATTTCCTAAAATACAGTTATGGACATTTCTTGTAATTGTGAGGGGTTTTGAGGAACTCTGATGCCGGCATCTTCACAGGGGGGTGGACTGTACCATGTGTGACACAAATGGAGAACGGTT
>OMMV01163941.1:0-10314 GCA_900302635.1 Chatrabus melanurus
TATATCCAAAGACATGCATGTTAGGTGAATTGGTGACTCTAAATTGACCGTAGGTGTGAGTGAGAGTGTGGCTGCGTTTGTCTATTGATATGTGGCCCTGCGATGGACTGGCGACCTGTCCAGGGTGTACCCCGCCATAGGCTCCATCACCCCCCGTGACCCTTGATTGGAGTAAGCGGGTATAGAAAATGAATGAATGAATATATATATAAAACACTGTCTGTCTGTCCTCTGTGTAGGCACACATCCTTCCAATTGCACAGACCATAATTGGTACACAGATTCACCATGACCACGGGAAGGTTTTTGCAGGTCATATGCATTCCTTTATGGCAGGGCATTTGTTATTTTATCCATTTTATGCTTGTTTCGAATTTCAAATGTGCCGCTCTGTTGTTTTCCTTTTCCCGTCATGCATTGTGCATCTCTCATACACCCTCCGCTGAACGCTAGCCGTCCTCAGCAATCACACAGACACTGAGTGACACTTTTGAGTACCAGCACGCACAGCGTTGTTGTTGTTATGCGGCCTGCGCGATTCGCCTTCAAGAACAATAGTTCCTCCTAATCCACGGACTGTTTAAAAATAATTACAGACTTTGACAAGGAAGCATCGCGTAACCACAAGGTATCATATTTGCCAGCGAGCTAAGCTGTCTCCTCCGGTTTCCCTACATAACGCTGGTTTACGCGGGCGTGGATATTTGTCACGTTTGTGCTGGGATTATTCTACTTTGTGTGGTTAGTATTCTTTTACCGAATGAATTTATCGTGCTTACAGTAACTCCACACCCCAGTCACAGCTTCTGGACTGCGACTGTCCAAACTGCTACTGTCCAGAGCCAGATTTCCAGTCTCGGTGGAAAATTTCAAAAACATTGTTCATCTTGAGGCATTAAGATAAACATTAAACTTCTAACACCTAAAGAATCAATTGCATTGCAACTGTTGTAATAAAGACATGAAATGTTCAAATGCAGTAATACTGATTTGCAGATTCCATTTTCCTTTTGTCTCAATTACCCGCGCAACGCTGGGTACTGCATCCAGTAGTTTATGTGCAGCTTCAAAATTCTGCAGTCATGGTTGGCTGATTCCAGCGAATTACATACTAGTAAAATATGGCTCAGATAGCACAGGAGACACACAGAGATACAGACGTTATTGAATTCTTGGAGACAGATAAATGTTCATCAGGAAATCAGCAAAAATGCATTTGCACAGACTGTTTTGTGCAAAAGATTGAAATGAGCCATAGACTAATAATAATAATAATAATAAAAGCAATATTTTTTGTTATAATAGTACTTAATCATTTTGCATGCATACAGCCAGGTCCATAAGTATTTGGACAGCGACACAATTTTTGTCCCTTTGCCTCTGTACACCACGACAGTGGAATTGGAATGAAACAATCAAGATGCGGTTGTAGTGTAGACTTTCAGCTTTAATACAGAATTACTGCCTACTCCAAACAGATTTACCATACAGTACCATCGTGTTTGTATTTCTTAAAGACTGAAGTCCAAGTCATATTCAGTGACTTGGAAATGTTGGTGTATCCATCCCCTGTCTTGTCCCCCTCCCCTGTACTGTGTAACTTCAACAAATTCCTTGGACTAACCATTGAAATATCACCTATAAATAAACATTGGGCCCAAATTCTGACCTTGTGTGACCTTGACCTTTAAGCAATTTTTCCCTAAATCAAATCATTTTGTATTTGGCTGACCCTAAAACAAAGTTTGGTCCAAATCGGATCAAAACTCTTCAAGTTATTTTGTTCATACATGGACGATCAGACACACGGGACCAAAAACAATACCCCCGCATGTGCTACCACTGTGCATATGCACATGCATAACAGCAATATGAACTGGATTTAGCATGGAATAAACACTCTCACTGCATGTCTTCTTTTCGCAAGTTAATGAAACGCCATCAACTCAGCACTGCCACCTGTCGACATGGAGGAAAAAAGGGGATTTAAAAGGCTGAAAATAGAGACATGAGAACTTGTAACCCAATAGGTTACCAAATCCTGTAACTCGGGATACAAGGTTTTCTCTCCTTAAACACAGTAATTGGTCCTACAAAACAAAAATACCATTTTATACTACATCTTTTGAATGTGCCAAATTATCAGGCCAATTTCTAATTGCTGCCTATGATATGTATTTGTAACCTGCTTTGATGACCACATCTGTGTTGCAAATATTGTGATTATTCAAACATCCCGGTAGTGGTTGGCTTCTCTGTGTAGCCCGTACTCTTATGAAGGCATGTATCCCATAGCATAGCATAGCATTTATCCCCCGTCATGAACGTGTGTTTTGTGTGATATTTAGTGTGGACATTGCAGAATACAGTTTGACACCTTTACAATATTTGTTAATTCAGCATGACCTATTAGCATGATGCAACTATTAAAACTAAAGAACAAAAGAATAATAACGTATATAAGCTATTATCTGATAAAAATCAAGACTGATGCTTGAATCCCCACAGATTTTGACTGCCTGTGCTAACGTTCTCAGTACACAGACACGTGAGACATGGTGTCAGGTTAAAAGCCAGAGGGGCTTATTTATAGATGAAGATCCGTCCTCACGTCGCACACACGACACTGTCCTTTTTTAAATTCACACTTATGACCCAAACGCTCTGTGGATTCATGCACTATTGCCACCTGACGACACCGGAGCGACCGAGTGAACCGGGAGAAACGTGGACACTCATTAAATTTGAGAAACTTGACCTATCTGGTGTGACTGTATTACCTTTTGCACAAAACTAATGACACCAGCATCGAATGAACGTTATAATAATATGCACTCCCGATTAAAATTCTAAGACTTTATGTCAAGTCAAAACTTTTCGACTATGATAACTGTTAATTTAAGACTTCAAACAAAACAAATACATTCGACATATTGAATGTAGCTATATTAAAGTATGATACACTGCTTTCGCTCTTTCGCTGGTTCTGTCTCTAAGAGTTGTTTCTTTGTTTTAAGCTCCATCTTAGCTAATTGTGATGATTCAATGTCTCCATCATCTTGTTCAGTTTGTTTTTGAGGCGTTTCGGTCTCACTTCTTTCTTCTGTTTCAGCATCTCGCCCTCCATCTCGACCTGGTTTTGTGTCTCTGACAGCCGTGTCATTAGTGTCTTTTACGCATTCAGTTTCTGGCGTCACTGTGGCTACTGCGACTGAGGCATCCTGGGATAGACCGACATCGGAGCGCTCCTGCGATGCCTCCTCTCCATCTCCCTCATCGGCAGTTTCTGCTGGAGATGCTGTCTCTTTCTGCTCCTCCCTCTGTTCCTTTCTACCAGCCTCCTCTTTTTCCTCCATAATGACTTCAACTGGAGTCAGAGGAGTTAGATCCAAACACGCCTTTGGAGACGTTGGCGCCTTTCTTCTTGGAGGAGCAACTGGCTTTTGCAATTCCAAGTCTTCTTTCCATAGTTTTTGTCCTGTATGCACACTGTGACCTTTTTCATCCAGGCCTGTAAGGTGATCAACCTTAGACCAGTCCGGTTCCTCAAAGAAAAACTCAAAATCCAAGACAGTAAGTGGATCTTCTCGCATTTCAGTGCCTTTTTGTTCCGTTATGGAGACAGTTTTGTCTGTCTTGGCTTTACTCTTTGTCACTGGTGGTGTGTCTTCTTCCTCCAGTGATCGAGGAAAAGGCTCAATATCACATGGTGAAGAATTGGCACTGGACCTGAAGAAGTCTGTGATGTCCTCCTCTGAATGTTGCATTTCAACTTTTTCAGTTTTGGAAAGTAAATCCCCAAAATCGTACAAATCTTGAGACAATATCCGGAGTCCATCCTCTGAAAATTTTTCTTTTTCAGTGACTTCTATTTCCAAAGCAGGAGTCTCATCTATTAGGGCATATTTCTCCAGATACCCCCTGGCCTCGCGGTCTGATTGTCTGCTGTGGAAGGACTTCTCAGAGGTCATACTTTCGGTATCTTCTTCTTTCTTCCGACTGCCAATCGCTTCCTCGTACAGGTCTGTGTACAGGAAGGCCATCGCTTTAGGCTCCTCCAGCAAAATGGGGTCGATAATTTTGCGGGGCCCTTCGGGTAGAAAGATAGGAGTCAGGATGTCCTCTTGGCTTCCAAACAAAATGGAACCACTTTGTTTTGTAGGTAGTTTAGAGGCAGCCACTTCACATCCGTCATGTCTGTTTGGAGGTGGTTTCATTTGGTCGTTGTCTGTCCCACCATAGAAGACTTCATCTAGAAGGTCACTGGTTATTTCCTCAAGACTAATAGTGTCTGTCTTTTCTGGATCCGTAATTAACTTAGTTGTGACAGTGCTGCCTTTGGAATGCATGGGCTTCTCTATGTCCAAGCTGATGCTAGCATCCTCTACTTCTGGAGTGCCCTGTCCCTGAGCAATCACAGCAGGACTTCCTGGAGCCTGGGCATCAATTAGGGCAAATGCTTCAAAATAGTCAATGTTTCCCGGAGCTTGTTTGCTTGGAGGTCTTGCCACTGGAGCCCCTGGTGGATCCATTACATTTGGACCTCTGGGATGAAAAACTTGCACCTTGTCACCTCTTGATGCACCTAATTCAGTTGGAGCTTGTGCCAGGATCAGCAGCTCATTGTTCAGGTCAAAGTCCTCACTGGCTTTTGTAACAGGGCTCTCCTCCAGATAAGACAGGTTGTCCACCATTTCTTTGCTCTCCTCCTCATCCACAGAAGCCAGTTTATGGGGAACAACAATATTGAGGATTTCAGAACCTTCAGAGACTAGGTTAAATAGCTGTTGCTCTTTATCTATCGCAGAATCTGTTGGTTCCTCCTCGTCTACTTCTCCTTGGAGTTTCACATTTGGCTGAGAGACTCCTACTAATTCCGGCCTGCCTGAGATGTTGCCAGAACTTCCTACAAGGATTTGTCTTTGTCTGTCTGCGTTCCTCTTCTGACCATGTGCCGTCTCTTTATTCTTCTTCCTTCTTGAAATCTGCTCCTCATCCATTTCAAAGATAATCTTTCCAGGCTGAAGAGAACCAGGAGTTGCAGGACGCACTGCAGCCATGGAGCTGAGATCTGCTGCGTAGGTTCCAGCTTCAGATGCCCACGGCGAAGTGCAGCGACTAGGGGTTGTCTCCCACATAATGCCGCTGTCCTCACCTTGCACAGTTACCATGGAGAATGAAGCATCCATCATCAGGCACTGCATCTTTGGCTGGACGTTGTCATCGTGGACAGCCTCACGTAAACTGAAACATGATAGACAAGTAGGGAATGGCAACATGAAAATAAACTAATTAAAGAGGATCATTTGAGCAAAATGCCTACAAATGTAAGAAATTATTGGATGTTTTGTCACCTTCACACAATTTCTGCACCTAAAAATGGACATATATGGAAGCCCTCCAGCCAAACGTTCAAACACTCACACGGGTCAGAAACACTAATAGAATTTCTTCCATCGTTTCCCCCTTCCATAAGGCAATGAATCCAATTTATTAGTCTGAAATAAACTGTGGACTGTGGTTGGTGGAATCAGCTGTGGATATTTGTTCTGAAAGCTATCAGCTGACAATAATGTGTACTTAATATAACGAGATCAGAATGCATATAGCGTGTTAAATATGAATTATTTGTACCTCTTTTGAAGATTTTCTACTTCATCACCGGTGTCAGCGTTTTGTTCATTAATATCTTCATGTGTCAACACTGTCATCGCCGTATCCGCATCTGACTTTGCAAAATCTTCTGCCAAAGTGTCCATTATTGCAATATCTTGATGAATTTTGCAGGAACCTCTCACCACAACTCAGCGCGGCTCTGACGATCACATTCTAAGCAAGTGTGCTTGACTTGAGATTTCATGCTCAGCGTAATCTTGAAATAGAAGACCAGTCTTCCAGTGTTTCACTGAAGCATTTGCAACATGTAGGGGAGGTAATTTATCATCTGTTTACACCGACTGAGCCCTTGCATTTGGCATTTGCGATAAATTGTATTAAAATCTAGATTCAACTGTTGCAGCCTGTCACAAACTTTACTGTTAATGTCTCTGCTTTATTTTCCCTGCCAGGTCTAAATATAATTTTGTAATAGCGGCCTTGTATCTGATGTCACAGATCTGTCTTTTAAACCGTCGTGGTCAGATGAGAATGTTTGGGGCGGGTACACTTTTTGGTTTTGCACAACTGATACGAGATCTCATATCGGAATCAGAATAAACATTCTTTGAATTAGTGACAACATAAAAATTGGACACATGCCAAGCCAGAGCGCCACAATCACATGTTTATTGTCCCTCCCACCAAAATTAAACACTAACTTATTGATTTCTTTTCTAAAATTCAACACATTGTTTGGAAAAAGCTGATTTTCTTGACTGTTAGACAAACGTGTGTGAAAAATGTCAATCTTACACCTGTTAATGTCTGTCTTGAGGCTTGAGGAGTCTGTGAGAGTTTTGCTTATATTCACACAGGTTGTATACGGGTCTGATTTGTATTCTTGTGCAAACTAGTCTGGCATACCTTCTGTAAATCATAAACCTGTTTAATGGATAGACGTAAACATACAGTAGGTCAATAATTTACTGGTGTGTAATGTGTATGTGTAACGGGTGCTGTGCAGTGAGTAAACCTCACTGCCCAACACCAAAAAACATTCTAGTAACAGACACTAGAGGCCTTGGGTTTTAGCCTCGGCTAGAGGTTCGAGCATCAATCCCCCCATGCCTGAGGTCGTGAGTTTACGTCCAGTGCAGGACAGACACAAAGCAGGTTACACTGGCGCTGTGACCCGGATGTCCAAGGACCTTTAGCTCATTTAGCAGTGGACTAATACTCATATCACCCCTAGTCCCCCCTCAATGACAGAACCTGGCCAGGCCGTAATCCTCTAAGATCCAGGCCTTCAGCGACTTCCTGGACATCGGCCATCACACGTGTATCTCTATGTGGTTAAATAGTGTTGAAGGTGTAGAGACATCCACTTATCTCTGCAGTGATGTTCATGTCTCTGGGGTCCTTGGCCTTTGAGATTGAGAGATGCCTGGCAAGAGCTTATGGCGTCATGAGGTCCCTGGACAGAGGTCTTTGGCAGTGCTGATACTTTTGCAGGAGAATGAAGGTCCAAATCTTTAGGGTCCTGGTGCTTCCTGTCTTACTGTGTGGTTGTGAGACTTACATACTAACCAGTGATCTAAGGCGATGACTGGATGTTTTTGGTACTAGGTTTATTCGGCGGATTCTTGGGTACCGCTGGACCTAGTTTGGGTCAAATGAACAGTTACTTTGGGAGACTCATAAGGAGTATCACTTGCACTGTGAGGGAATGTCAGCTATGACATTTTTGCCATGAGGTGTGTTTTTCTGGGCATGATCCAGCACACAGGTGCCTCAGTGTTGAGGACCCCAGTGGCTGGAGAAGGTCAAGTGGACGCCCACATTTTACATGGCTGCAACAGGGAAATGGCTACTGTTGAGAGGTGGGACTGGACCAGTTGTCTGCCTGGGTCGCTGCCGTCCAGGACCCAAGGAGTTTCCGTAGTGTGGTGGATACGGTGATGCATAGCACCAGCGCATGCTCCCAGACGTGACCTGATAAGAACAGGGCATGAAATAATTTTCTCTTTAGTAAAATGCAACAGAAGCAGATATAACATTTCAGTCATCTTCAATATCTTGGCGAAATGTTATGGAACATGGGTGTCTCTTATTTACTTTTGTGAAATGTCAACCATTGGTTTTCCTTGTTATTTAAAGTTCGGTGAAACAGCGCCCCCAATCGCACAGCTCAGTACAGTACAGTTAAGTACAGACAAATCTAATGGAGGTATGCGCTCTCTGAGCGCTGCTGTTTTGTTCTTGATTCCAGTGAAAACAAATGAAGAAATACTTGAGCAGTAATGCTATTATCTCCCATCATATCAAACGATTCCCCACTCAGAAGGAAAACTATGCTTAAGACATAAATGCCTTTTGTTAATCGTGGGGTTTACGAGACTATTGTAATCACTTTGTCTGTTTGTGTGTGTGTGTGTCTGGATGAATATCTCAGGAACCGCTTGGCCGATTTCATTCTTGTTGAAGATGTGAATTGCTAGTGATAATATCTTGGCATAACATTAATATTAAGGTCAAAGTCAATCGAGGTCATTTAATAGTCTGAACATCACGTCTTTTGCAGTAACTTCGAAACTAAAAGAGCTAGAAGAATGATTTCAAGTGCATATGAATCAGCAAACGCAAAACCATTTGCTGATCTATATGTGACATCATGATGGCATCGACAAATGATGTCATGTGATATTAAATTATCAAAAAAAAAATCACATTTTCCATAATAATTTAGAAACAAAGACAGCTAGAAGGATATGTTAAGTGTATATGACTCATCAAACGGTTTGCCATTTACTGATTTGTACGTGACACCATTATGACGTCACTATATGCCGACATGTGACGGTATACAGTCCAAAAAACAAATTTTTCTAAGTAACCCTGAAACTAGAAGAGCTAAAAGGATGTTCTAGAGTGCATATAAATCAGAAAATAAAACATCACAGTCTAATATATGTGGCATAATGATGATGTCATTATATGACATCATTATGGTTTCTAGTGACTAATAGTCCTTGTCTGTGTGACCATGATATGCACAAGTCTGTTTGTTTATCAAAGAGTAATTAATTACTTTACTCACTTATTTTGATTATGATTTGTTGTGATCAACTAAATAATAATTTTCCATTGCTGCTACTGTGTTTGCAGTATTCGCCAACACACCCATTTACGTGACTTGTCAACTAGCACGCTAGCAGCCGCCTTCACATGAGCATCAGCTAACAAGACTAGCAATTGCAGAGCAAATCATGATGCCCACTACGTGGGTAAATATGGGATGAAATATAAAACACAATGGAAAAGTAAAACCAGAATTAAAGAATGGATAGAATGTGTGGCTGGGGGTGATAACCAAACTTTTTATCTGCAATTAATGATTACAAACTCGAAACACTGTTCAGAACATTTCAAAACCTTTGCAACACCTGTGTATCAAAACATGGTTCCGGAGTCCAAATTAAAAGGAAGGCATCATGTGCTGAACTCAGTACATCACCAATTGTTTTGAAACATTTTAGTTGATTTACCCCCAGCGTTGAATCTTAATAAAACACACGTGAATGAACTGGGATCACAGTGTTTTGATTCATAAACACCTTTTATTGGAATTTCTATGTCTGGGGAAAAGGTCACAGATATGATGATATAAACATATTTTTTAAAAACCTTTTCAGCAAATGAAAAAAAGTCACATGACTGCTATCCAGTTACAAGAAGACACTTTTTCTGGTCTTCATTTTTCCAAATGCTCCTCAACTAAACTCATAAAGAGCTCCATGACCCACATGATCTGGATTATAAAAATAATCTAACAAAGGAAAAGCTGCTGGTTCAGACGGTGAGTCTATATGTATTAATATATTTATGTTTTTAAGGTTATATATTATACCACGTTCAACATGACGTGCTTTCAGAGCGAGGCTGTCAGATGACCGTTGGTAAGTTCAGCTGCATGCGTCGGTTAAACACACACACTCACACACACAAACAAGCTGATTGTGTCGGGCGCGATCTTGGAATCTGCGATATTCTAAGATTAAGCATGCGTGATCTTGGAATTCCGAAATCACGTGCTTGATCTTGAGATCGCAAGTGGTGACATCTGGTGAATGCAAAATGTACTCAGCTTAAGCAATACAATGATGTCTGAGTTAGTATTCGTTTTGGTTCACTAATTCAAGTGATTTTATTATGTCATGAAAAACTGGCCTACGTGTAAAATCTTAGAAATAGGCAATAGGGCTTTTATTTATGGGGAAATATACGTATTTTGAAGTATATTCAAAAATATTGGTGTTGGCATAGGTATATTTCAGTGTAAAAGTCTGTCAAATTTGTAATATTACTCTTCATTCATCGCTTATTCCAAAAAACTACTACTACGTACTCGATTTTAACCTGTGATGAGTTGCCCTGATGACTGGTGGCTTGCATTCACCAGGTGTCGCTTCGTGATCTTAAGATCGCGTGCGTGATTTTGGAATTCCAAGACCACACAATATTTCGAAATCAAACACGACAAGTGAGACTCTGTAAAATCGCTTCCAAAACAGTCACAGAAGATAAAATGTGGGAGGAAGCCATTATCAAAGACAATTAATGTGGAGAGATATGTAGTAAGATTGAGCAGCGACGCAACAGAAATGTAAGCTCGAATGCTCCCAGGTGTCAATACAAGTGAGCCGCGGCAGCTGAGCG
>OMMV01164012.1:0-10839 GCA_900302635.1 Chatrabus melanurus
TCTCTCTCTCTTCCCTTTTCTTTTTCCCAGTGGAGCTTGATTAGAGGAACACCTGTGGTGACTGCACACCTGTCTCTGATCACCGGGACACTATAAGAAGCCTGATGTGTAAGCCTACCGGTGCCAGATTATTTTTGCTCCTAGCGTGGTAACTTGGCCTCCACATCTAAGTTTTCCAGACCTAGACTTATTTAGTTTTAGATTCCTCTTGTCCTATGTTTACTTTGTCTCGTGATTCTTTTTACCCTGTGCATTATTTTTGTCTTCAGCTTGCAGCCACCACCCGCTCCACTGGCCCCCCTGCGTCCTGGCAGTTCCAGTCCGTCCATCCGGTTGTCGGCTACCTCCTGGTTCCTGGCTGTTCAAATCCTTCCCAGCTGGTGCCGTCTCCTCCCTTGCCTCGACTCAACTCCATCACAACCCTCTTAAATAAAACCTGTAGTTCTCTGAACTCTGCTCACTGCACTCGAGTCCGCCTGGTTCCCTGATCATAACACACGTTTAGCATTTGTGTGTCCGTATTGTTTCTTGAAAAGTATACAAAATGTTTTGCAGCAATAAACTGTACAAGTACTCCGACTTGCAGCATGTTAATTTGTATGCATTAATGAAGCATTTATTGCAGTTGTACGGAGAGAACAATGTTATCTTATCCTGTTGTCTTTTGTGGAACTGAGATGAGATAATTCTGTTGAGTCATTTAAAAAAATATATGCACTGAAAAAACATTTATTCTTTATGACTTATGATTAGATGTACTTTGAGATATTTTATGATAACAGTTATAGCACTGCTGCTGGGTTGATCATATATTATTTCTTATTCATGATTATTAAATATAAATTTGTAATTTTGTCATTAAATTTTAATTGATTTCACTTGGTTTGAATCCCATATTATTTTATTCCTTAATTCCTGAGGTTGTCTTGTGTTTTACTCTTAGTGTGAAGCACTTTATTGGCATTTCTGAAAGGGCTATATCAATAAAGTTATTATTATTATTATTATTGATGTTCCAACCATATCTATTGCGACAACATTATTTGAGGTGAAAAAGAGGGCGGGCACCCATATTGACAGCATTTGACTTCACTTTTGCACATTGGGAGTGTCTGAGGTTACAACATCAATTTGTGTTTAAGGTCAATGGAGCAAACTCCGCATATATAATTCCGTCAACTGGCTTACAACAAGAACAACAGCAAATAAAGCAGTCTTTTATGAGAGGCTTTATATTCTTCAGAGAGTGAGAATGTGACAAAAACCTATGCTAGACCACTCGCACATGTTGTGTTGTTAATGAAAGATGATTCAAAGAACAACCTGTTTATTCTTTGGTATTCGTTTGCATCGTGGGGCAGCCATTCTACCTTGTGTGCACTTGATCTTCTCAGATCTTAGAAGTGAAGCAGAGTAGGTCCTGATTAGTACTTGGCTGGGAGATCTCTTGGGAAGACCAGGGGCTGTGTGTATTTCTCCATGAAGAACTAGAGGTGCATCAGGAAGGGCATCTGGCATAAAACTTGTCACGAATTCCAGTGCAGATCTGTATTGGATCCACTGTGGTGACCCTGAACAACCAGGGGCAGCCAAAAGACAAACAACAACATTTGTTTTCATCATGGTGGCGATCACCGATGTCGTTTAACTGACATCTCCAGATTAGGACACAGCTCAGTGTGTCAAAATGAAAACACATGGCAGGAAATTTTTGCAGGAGTTGATTCTGCTACCACTACTTAAATGTACTTAATTTATCAATGACAGACATTTTCAGATTGTGTGCTGTCATTTACGTCTCGCCATCCCGTAATTATGAGTTTGTAAACAATCAGGAAAAGCGTCATGGTTCAATCTGTTGATTGAGCAGACACATACTCGTACAAAGTTTTCTATCCTTTCTTTTGGGCTATTTTAAAAACATTTTTAAAAAATGTATTCAAGAGAAACTGTGCAGATGTCTGCATTTAGTCCCACTGTGTCCATAAGTCCTATATAGTCCTTGAGGCCAATCACATCCATGCCTATGCCCGGAGACGTTAGTGGATGAGAGTTCATGACTCCCCCTGGGTGAGTCGCAGGTTACTTCCCCAACCAAGGCTGGTAAACATTTCCAGCTGAGTCGACTGGGACAATGCAGATGAGGTGTCCTGTCCAAGGACACAGACAGGTGGCCTAAAGCACACAATTGAACCCCGGCCAATATATTGATCATGCAATTCCAATGCCACACAGCCAGCTGTTCTATAGGCAAGCACAACACAATGTGAGTAACACCAGCCTGGAGGCCTGTGGTTATCAAAGTACTGGTACCAACAGCAGCACTGGTTAAATCCTAACACCACCGATCCCTGCACAGCACACAATACTGAACACTTCACATTTAAAGACATCTGTTTGAATTCAATGATGACTAATCTTGACAAGAGTTTAACAACTACACATAATAGTGAAATATTGGGCTGAATAAACCTGTTTCTTAAAGCATGAGGGCCCATTGATGCAGCTCATATTGATTTTTCCTGTCTATTTATTTCTCCTCCCTGCAGTGTCTCCTCCGGTCTAACCTGCGCCGGCTGATAAACACAGGCCATCAATGCAGACTGAGGAGGTGGGATGAGACAGGGACATCCTTCAGAGGTCTGTCTCGTTCACAGGGGAAGGGTCAACGGGAGCCCTGAGGACACTGAGCTCCTCCTGAAGCTGAGACAAGGTGACAGGTGAGGAGTGGCAGGTGATAAACCCACGCAGGAAGGGCGGGCGTGCTTCTGTGTTGTCAGAGATAATGGCTTCAAAGGCAGGCCAGAGGTCAAACAAGAAACATGCATTGGTGCTGTGCTAATCACAGTGCCACACAAACGTGTCACGGCTCACAGACTGGCTGCAATACAGAAACACATAAGCCCTTTCCCAATTATACTCAAAGCTGTGTGTCATGTGAGATGCAGTCATTTTTCGGTGTTAATGAGACGGGAAATAATTTGCTTAATTGAAAGATGCAACAAGATTTTCACATTTTGCATAACGTTATATTAAAACAGGAAGCTCTGGGTCTGATGGTTGTTTAAAAAGTCAACTTTTAGTGACGCTGCAGCTTAATTTCTTTCTGTAATGTCACACAAATTATTCATGTTTACCCAGTATAAATTCTGGTGTCTCTGCACATAAACAGTCCATCTCTCGCTGTCCGTCTTTCCCCATCATTAAAGATAAAATAGCATCCAGTTGGTCCTTGTTGCTGTGGCAAGAGGAAAAAGTTGAAAATATTTAATTTTATTGCTCATACAAAGATGGCTGGGATGGACTCAGACACCCACTCACTCGCCCACTCACCAACTCATCTACATGTTTACTGTACAAACCCCACACTGTTACCAGTGCAGTGAATTATATAGTGCGTACAGTATACAGCTGTCAGTAACACATGGAATTGAGTGGAGCGCTGTATTGCAAGATCAAACACAACACCGCTGCACACAGAAATCACGACAAAATTAGACACTGAAAATGTGAAATAAGTTTACAAAAAGCACATCATCTGCCTTTAGCAGCATTCACTCGGCGTATGATCAGACATCTACACAGGCCGATTGTTGCATTTCTTTGTAATAGTGCCATTATTATACACATGTAAATGTTCCCATAGACTGTATAACTGAAGTGCAAACTTTTCGATCACTCAAGGAAAATATAGGCAACAGACAAGCCATTTTGTTGGACAAGTAACTGTAGTTGTGTAACTGCACTGACTGATGTCATTACCTGCATAGAAAGACAGCCCCTTCAGCCCCTAAAAGCATATCTGAGGTCATGGAAGAAGATCCTGTTTTTGAGATTCAGCATAAAATGTACAAAAATTCAGAACATTTTGACAATCTTTGCTAGTTGGAGTGACACAGATTTCTGTCTCTTTTGTCAAGTAGCATCACTTATTCACTGAAGGGAGTCGAAGCCGACACGTTCCTGCCCACCTCGCTCATGTGTCACATTATGTGCCGATTCAGTCCTTTTCTGTAAGTATCCTAGGTTGGCGAGGCAAGTAGGGAATTGGCATTGATGTGAACAAAGTAAATCACTTCAAAACTGATTGTTGCTCCTAGAAACAGATCATATAGTTTGCAGTAGGAATCAAGATTTTTTTTTGCCTCCAATCCTGATCCGAGTCATTTAATATTAAGTATCTGCCGATACAAAGTCCTGATCCGATACTTGTATTTTTCTAGATATTACACTTGCACAGGGCAGTCAGTCAATCCAATGTATGTATATGCTTGACAATTGAACAGCTCTGCAATGCATTAAGAAAAAAACTACTTTCAATCCAACCTAATGTTTTTATTTTATTTATTTTTACAAAATAACAAGACGAACAAGAAGCGTATCACATGTACCATCCATCAGAAACAGAACTTGTGTGTGTTTGAAGCGAAGCAGAGCATAAATATGCTTTTAAAACATACACTACAGTGCTGCTGATGAGCAGGCAAGAAAGCACTGAGAGAGCAGGCTGTTAGCTCTGTTTGCACGGAGCTTATGAAGCAGAGCAAGTCGAAATGCAAACTGATGTCGTTAAATTCATCTGATACCTATCAATCAAAAAATGCCTTGATTTGGGCCGATTCCGATCACTGTGATCGGATCGGGGCATCCCTAATTTGCTATCATCTGTGAGACAATACCGGATAGTACTACTACTACTACTACTACTACTACTGCTACTAGTACAAAAAAAATCTTTTATGTAATTGTAAATATTTTTTACTGGGGATTGGCCATGCCAGCTAGTTAGCTTGCCAAGCCCAGCCACTACAATGGCTTTCCGTTCAAACTTTTTCACCAACATATTGAAATAGTGTAGAATTTCTGAAAAGCTTTATAATCCAGATATCAGTCAGTGCTCACCAAAACACGGTACTGTGTTTGTGACTATTTAACTGCACGTGTTTTAGAAAATATTTAATATGGTTTCATCTAAGAATAGACGAGCCATATACTGTTAATAACACTTTTATTGGTTTCATTTTTTAAAACAATCTGACGAATTGCATCAGTTCCTTTGTGCCTTTGGTGTCACTATGCAAGTATTTCTATTTTATAAAAAGAAATCGGTGTGATTGCTGCCAGGCAATTACAGCCAGTTTAAACTTTGGCCTTGAGCTTGTTCCTTATTTGTGACCTGTGAATCTGTACTTCATGTTTTTTGTGTTTGTTTGTTTGTTTGTTTGGGGGGGGTTGCTGTATGTGTGTGTTTTTTTCCACCTGGACACTGCTACTCAATAAACAACCAACTAATTTGAAAGGAAGTGAGAAAACTGATGTATCACCTGATGATACCATATTTCCTCCTAATGCAGTCATACTGGTGCAGCAGCCTCTCCCTCACAGTGCTCACTGCAAAAATCACGAGGTTACATTGATGATTACTTATGCCCCAAATTTCTGCCCATAATTACGCTTACAGCGCATGAATTTTCATGCCTAAATGTGGATTAATTCCATTTAGTAGCTAAATTCTATCACTGCCAATGGAGCCTATTAGTAAGAGAAAGATGCAAAGAAAGCATACTGTATTTCCAATAAAGATCTTTACAGACAACAGTGTCAGGGTTTAACCAATCTGTTGGTGTTTTTCAATTAAACTGTGGACATGTCATCGGCACTGGGACTGCCTGGTTGACAAGCGAGCAATTATAGGTTCTCTGTTAGAGCCATCACTCTCAAATAATGGCAAATCTGTCACGCTCACAGTCGTAATGCTACATACATTCATCACACAGTCTGGACATGCCAGCCGCTCAGCATACACCAAACAGCAACCATCACAAATCTTAAAGCACAGATGGAAAAGGCAGAAAAGTTCCTGTTTAAAAATATCTGAGATTGTCACTGAGCTGCTGTGACTAAACAGCATGAAATTCTCTGATAGGTGAACGTGATAACTCCATTTCTCTGTGTTGGCACTGCACATCTGGAGACTGTAGCCTTTTGTCAGCTCACCCTCATACCATATTTTAGACAGTTTTGTCATGATTAATCATAATGTAAAAACGCAAAGAAAGCACTAAGTGTCCAACATGCAAAGTGTTCGATTTAAAAACACAGATCACACCTTTTTCTCCTTCAACTGTGAACATATCTGTGGTTCATCAGACAGAAGGTGCTCGCGGGTAGGGTTATTGCATGCATTCTTAGAGTCCGGTAGCCACTAGCATCCAACTTAAATGTTAGCGATCGGTCAAATCAAGTGAAGTTTGGGAGCCTGCGCTGGTGCCACGCTTCGCCACATCCACCACACTACGCATCACGCTACGGTCCTAGATGGCAATCACCCAGGCAGACAACCGGCCCATCCCGCACCCCTTGAAAGTAACCATCTTTCTACCACAGCCGAGTGAAACGTGGGCGTCCCCTTGGTATTCTCCTGCTGGTGGTCGATGGAAAACCACAAGTTTTGGTGTATCAATCTGTGCAACAACACTGTCCCCCGTTAGTCACAAAAATCTCTCAAAATCTCTTCTTAAATCTCTCAATATGATAATAAAAACATAGACGTCCAGTTGGTCTGGCCATCCAGCTTTTATACAGGGTGTGAGGCATGCTGGGTATGTGGGTATGTATGTTTCAGCATGTTTTAGACTTAGTTTAATTTAGTAAGTTTACCGTTAGAAGAAGAAGAAGAGGGGCCTTTATTGTTATTGTACATACATGGATACATACAACGAAATTTGTTCTCTGTATTCAACCCGTCCTAATTACAGTCAGACACAATCCAGCCACTAGGAGCAGTGGGCAGCCACAGTCCGGCACCTGCGGATCAACTCCAGATGCAAAGACACTGCCTTGGTGAATGGCAGAGAAAGGAGCAGACCCTAATGTTTTTGATGGTGGGAGGAAACCCACACAGACACAGGGAGTACATGCAAACTCCACACAGAAAAGAACGGGTGGAATCAAACTTCAGACCTGCTTGCTGTGAGGCAAAAGTGCTAACCACTGAGCCACCATGCTGCCTGTTGAGTGTGTATGTGTATGAGGATTTTAAACGTGATCTATACCTGTGAAGAAAGTGCTTATATGTAATGCCTTGTGATTATGTGGCAAATAATTTCCTTTTGGGGATTAACAAAGGATCTGAATACAGTTTTGTTGACTTTTATGCTGCTTGTGACACAGGGACATGCCATCAGCAGTCGATTGCTGAAGTTCAATTTGTTGAGCTATTTCTGTTGATGACCGATGGGGGAATTTGCTTCTTTCTTTTTTTTTACTGTGCTCAGCAAAAACTGTGATTTACTCACCAGTTGTAATCCATTTTACTGGGACTCGACTCTTCACCTCTTGGTTGTCTTTTGAGCCATCTGTGCTTTTGTTTTCTTTCATTGTCTTATTTTTGTTTTATGGCTAAAGCAGATGGTCACCCCACTGAGTTTGGTCTGCTTGAGGTTTCTTCCTAAAACAAAAAAACACCTGAGGGAGGTTTTCCTTACCACTGCTGCCAATGTGCTTGCTCAATTGGTGTGGGTAAGGTTAGACATTGCCCGTGTGTAGCGTCTTGGGGTGACTTATGTTGTGATTTGTTGTTGTAGAAATTAATTGATTTGTAATTAATTGAATTGAATGTAACAAAAAATTAACACAGGATGCCTCGTATTGTGCATAGAGTCATACAAAAATCCTGGTTCATTCATTTGTTTTCTCCAGACTTGATTATTGTACTGTTTTTTTTTTCTCTGGTCTCCAACATATTACTACCATGTGAAGTCTTCAGATGGTTAAACTGCTAGTGTTCTAACTACGGCAAGGAAATTTAACCATAATACCCCTGTACTGGCCTTGCTTCACTGGCCCCCAGTCCATGTGAGATCAGACTTCCAGATGTTGCAGTTGACATGCAAACTACTGAACAGTCATGCACCCTTGAATTGCATAGATCATGTGCAGATTCATGTTCCATCCCATTTTTTGAATTCTCTGTTCCAAACATGAGAAAAAAAAGTTTGGAGGTTGTTCTCTAATCATGCTCCTGTTCTTTGGAATATTTTACCTGCTGATATCAGACAGTCAAGTCTTATACATCCAAAATACAACATGTATCTCTTCTCTGCTACTTAAAATATACGTGTGTGCATGAACAGAAATAACATTTTAATGATAATAAGAAATGCAATCTCTGTTTTGTTTGATGTTAAAATGATGCTAATTTTTGTTGCCCCTTCATCATGTCAGGCTTGACTTGCTCTGAAAAACGTGTGTACGCCTGATCTGAAGAACCTGTGAGGTGCTTACACTCTAACCGCACAGTCTTTCTGTATAAACTCCAGTTCACACGTGGGAAAAGGCATACATATGGTTTTTGTGCGTGCACATTGTTTAGAAATGAGGCCCCGGGTTTTGCCCATTTCTGCGTGATACTCAGTAGTAGCATGACGTTTCTGCTAAAAGCACCAGACTTGAGCAAGCTGTTGCCTCATAATGTCAATGCATATACTACATAGTAATCGTTGCTACGGGCAGTTTGGTAAATTTTCACTTCAGTCCTGACTTTGCAAATGGTTAAATATGGTTCACATATTAGTGTCTCGCTGAGAAAAAGGGTGCTAAACGTTAGAACAAATTAAATTTTAATTTTCCTGGAACAAATATTGTGTTTCAGCGGCAAAGCAGACGCTCCACTGATTGAGACAGAATTATAGACGGATGATGTAAATGCAGTTCCTTATTTAACTGCTCGCATTTTTAATATAGAATTTCATTAATTAATAGCTTGCATGGTGTATCAGCTAATTAAACCTGTATAAGTGGAAACAGAAGAATAATTTAGGGATCGAATCCTCGGCAACAGTGTAATAACTCTGAAAAGAAAAGTATGAATGGTATAAAAACAATGTGGTTTGGTTGAAAATGAAGGGACATTTCAACGATATGCAGGAAATAATGCATCTAGTTGGTAAAGGTTTTTTTTTTTGTCCCCTCCTCAGATAAATCACTTCAATACACGGTGATGATGAATGCAGCCTGAGATTGATGACTCCTCAAACTGATGACTCCTCTGCACTTCTCCTCTCTGCTCGGCTTTATTTTCCTCGAGCTGTGCAGACAATATTCTTGCACCACATTAAACTCTCTCACCCTAACAACCAAAGGGGGAGTTTGAAAAATGAAAAATCCGTGTGAATCTGAGATGCCTGTCCCGGTGGAATCAGAGGCACTTTAATGCATCAAACATAAGAGGTGATTCTCCCAGCCGGGCAATTTGAGAACAATCAGTGCGAATTGTCGAGGTGGTTCTTCGAGCGTGACGGAGGCGATGGTACTATTGTTCATGTCAGCGGCACTAAACATGCTGCTACCAAGCTCTCCGTGGAGGGAGGGACGTGGAAGTGGATGCACAGTGTTGGTAGAGGTCTGATATCGATAAAGGCTGATGGAGAACAGGTGGAGAGGAGTGTTGGGAGAAGTGTTTGATAATCAAAAAACTGTTTGTCTCCATCTTAAGCTTCTCACAGTTTAATTGACTACAAAGTTTTCGGTCAATTGCCTCAATGATCTGCTCTGTTGCCGGTTTTTTCCGCTCCCCTCTGAACACTTAAAACTTCCACAGGCTCCCCTCAAGTAATCAATCATGATCAGTCAAGTCTCAAATACCCATCTGACTTCACACCAAAGCCAATAAGCTGTCCGGCGCATTCAGCCACTGTACTGTACGCTGCACAGTCCCCAAATTTAACAGCTCCATTCCTTTGTGGTTTTCCAATGGAGCTGCATGCACTCATTATGCCAGATATGTGGTTAATATTACAACCAAAAAGGGCTGTTTCCTACATTAAATAGCCCGTAAACTAAACACAGAATTAGACAGCGAGGAAATTCCAAGCCGATCTGGAGCAGGAGGGGAAGCTTTCAGTCATCCCGTTCCCCAGTACTTCATTTAGTACACCGACCGTAACATTGGAACCTGTCAAGAGAGTGTTACTTGGGCAGGTATCCATCCACACACCACATGATACTTAATTTCATCCATGAGTGAGTGGCCAACAGCAGGAAAAACTACTGACAGCGAGGGACGAGAGGAGCTAAGGTGAGAGAAGGAGGCTTTGTCATGGTTCATCAATATTTGGACATTGACAAAGTTGTTATTTTAGCTGTCTACCACAGCACAGTGGAATTGAAGACAAATAATATATACATTACCAAAGAGCGGCGGCACGGTGGCTTAGTGGTTAGCACTGTTGC
This sequence comes from Chatrabus melanurus, assembly GCA_900302635.1. Lineage (NCBI taxonomy): Eukaryota > Metazoa > Chordata > Actinopteri > Batrachoidiformes > Batrachoididae > Chatrabus > Chatrabus melanurus. The sequence goes on from OMMV01164012.1 coordinate 10,234, forward strand.
CTCACACCTAGAAGGTCCCAGGTTCACTTCTGACCTGGTCCTTTCTGTGTGGAGTTTGCATGTTCTCCCCATGTTTGCGTGGGTTCCATCCAGCTGCTCCGGCTTCCTCCCACTTCCAAAGACATGCAGGTTAGGTGAATTGGTGAATCTAAATTGACCGTAGGTGTGAGTGAGAGTGTGGCTGTGTTTGTCTGTCTATATGTGGCCCTGTGATGGAGTAAGCGGGTATAGAAAATGAATGAATGAATTACCACAGAGCATCCAAATCGGGTAAAAAGTGTTGGAACTACTGTACTTTCGGTCTGTGGTGCCTCACTTTTAGTAGAGCAGGTAGCTCAGCGGATAAGGAGCTGGTCTGCCAATATGTAGACTTGGGTTCGAATCCCGCTCATGCTACCTGTCTGTGTTCTTGGACAAGACACTTAATCTACATTGTCTCAGTCCACCCAGCTGTAAAAATGGGTACCGGCTGTGGCTGGGGAAGTAAAAGTGAGGCATCATTGTAAAGCGCTTTGAGCATCTGCTAGATGGAAAAAGCGCTATAGAAATGTAGTACATTTATGTTTAGGGACCAAAATCTGGACAATTGTCTCTCACCTGTTTGAT
>OMMV01164103.1:0-10527 GCA_900302635.1 Chatrabus melanurus
CTGCTCAGAATCACTGACAGTGTCGAACCCCTCTCTCTCCAGCGAGTTGCCACGTTTGTAAAGGTCCCGCTTGTGCTAATGGAGCGCTGGCTAACACTCTGCTAACATGTTGTGGAATGCCGTGCTGTGTTTGAGGTTTGCTGCAAAACTCCGTAAACAGCAGTGAGGAGGGCTTCTGCTGAACGCGGAGTTAAAGCGCGCGTTTCATTTTTGTTTTTGGCGAACTAATTTAAATACTCGATAATGTAAATTTGCACATCGTTAAAACAACATTCACGATATTATCGTAGACGATATCGCCCACCTCTACTACAGGCTAAAAATCCCTTCGAGACCGCTATGTCAGTCCGAGACCCATCGAGACAGAGAGACCCGAGACCAAGACAAGACCGAGACCAAAGACTGTCGAGACCGTGACAAGACCGAGACCACGTAAAAGTCCGGTCTCGAGCACTACAAGTATAGAAAGAAGTCACACATATGGAAAATAAAAATAAATTTATTTTTTTTTAACTTTCAGCAATTGAAAAATGTCACAGGTGCAGCTGATGGCTGTATCAGGAAAGTGCGAGTCAAATAAAAGGCGTGCACGCCATACACGCACACAAAAAAGCCCAAATTAAATGAGCACTGTCAAAAAATGGTCACTGACGATAAAAAGTGTGGAATAAAATGCAGCCACACACACGCACAGTTGTGTCTGCTTCTGTGACGCGCAGCAGCTCCACACGCACATGCAGAAAAACAACAACAAAAAAGACCGGCCACTCGCTGCTCTCCTGGAGGTAAGAAATGTGACTGATTAGGATGATATAAAATATTATTAAATTAAAATATTCACACCCTGGTATTATATATGATGCGTAATTAGCAAAAAGACGTTTCTGTGACATGATAACAGGAAGTAGAAAAAAAAAAACAAGTTGCCACGCTGACCGCTGCAGGTGCCTGCATTCTTTCAAATGTATTGTATCTTATCAGTTGATAGGAAAATGCTTTTTGACTGACTTAGACTTGTTGCAGTTGTCTGTTCTGCTTTATGTAATTTACAGTGTTATTTTTGTGTTGACCTGCAGCTTCTCATTGATTGGTAGAGCTATTCTGCACAGGAAGGTGGTGTTTTGTAGAATCTGCATTCCTTCAAAAGTATTGACTGATAAATGCATTCAATACACAAAATGTATTCTTGTTAGTTGCATCGGCACCTGCTCTCTGAGTCTCATTTGTTGCAGTTCTGCTTTATGTAATCTTACATGTGTTGTTTTATGCACACATGCAAGTATCTGTAGGCCTATTTGAATTGATTCAAGCAGTAAATTGCAAGTAACCTAAATATTTATGTGTCGACTCAGTCATTATGTTAGAAAAAAAATATTCCGGTCTCCTTTGAACAAATCTGGCCCCCAACCAAATATGACTTTGACACCCCTGGTATATGGTGACATCATCAGGCATCACGTAAAAATCAGCATATGGCTGTTTGCTGATTCTTATGTAACTGAGATCATCCTTCTAGCTCTCTTTATTTTGATGTTATTGCAGAAAATGTGATTTTTTTTTTTAATTGGTTAGTGTAACATGATGTCATTTAGTGATGTCATCATGGCACCACATATAGATCAGCAGATGGTATTGTGTTTGCTGTTTCATATGCACTTGAAATTATCCTTCTAGCTCTATTTTGTTTCAAAGGTATTGTGAAAATATTTTTTTGTTCAGACTATTCAATGACCTTGATTGACCTTGACCTTTGACCTTCATATTAATGTCACGCTGAGATGTTATCACTACCAATCCACATGTGCATAATGAATGAACTCGGTTAAGCGCTTCCCGAGATGACGTCCGGACACACGAAGTGATCGCAGAAGTCTCACAAAACCCTCTGGGGGCTCGACGAATAAAGCCAGAAACCTGTTTTTTGAATCACTGACATATTAGTGGCACAAAACATCTGAAGGATTATGGCCAGCTTGGTATTGGTTTTTGTTTGTTTTGTTTTTTGTAATATTACGGTTTCGGTCAACCCTGCCTCGGCCTTAGAAGTTGCTCCAGTCAGTTCAGTCAGGGTGGGTGTTGCACATCGTAAACAGCCTCTATAGTAATTTAATAAGATTGCCAGAATTAGATGTTGTAAGTCATGATAAAGTGCACTAATGTGTTAATATCTACGCTACACAATTTTAAGGTTCAGAAAAACACGGTTTTGAATTCATTTAGAGGCCTACAGCTTGACCATTTGTTTCCTTTTCAACTTTTTTTTTTTTTGAAACCTGAATTCATCTTATACAACACAAATTGTCAAATGTGAGTAGAACAGGCTTGATTGATTGTGTCTTAATATGACTAGGGTTGAAACTAAAAATCAGATTGTCTTTTAATATCTCAGTTTGTACTTTGAACAAAGCCACCTCAAGTCAGGTAAGCATTGAGAAGCTTAACTTGTTTGAACAACATTGTCCGAGTACAATTTCATATCAAAATGCTGTACTTTTATCAGTGTTTGCACAACTGAAACATATTTAAAAGTAATAAACATGCACTCAGAACCTGCATCAATGTCAGTTTTTTCCTTCCACTGAATAAGTAGCAATCGATACGACACATATTTCTGTAAATGTGTTTATTCTGTGATGCATGCCGTTACAGTGGTGTACTATTATTTTTATGCACCCTCAAAGTAACCTGAGCTCTCCATAATGACGTACAGGGCAGTGTGAGAAGTTTGCTCCTCCTCTGTGCCAGGAATAGACCAAAAGAAGGACGCTGCTCAGAAATGAAACAACGCTTTTGAATTGATGGGATCTTTTGCGTAACAACCAAGAATTTTAAAGTTGAAGATTTCAGATTGCGTGCACTGTACTGTGAAACTGGTTTGAGCTTTGTTTGTTTGGTTTGGTTTTGAGCGAGTGGTCACAGCTATTTTTTGTTTGTTTGACCTGATAAAAAGCACGAGTGAAGATCATGGTTTATATAGTATACAGACTGTAGTTAGTGTTGATTTTTCCATCTCAGTTGCTGATTGGAATTCTTCATGGAGTTTTTCTTGTATATGGAGAATTAACAGCGGCGTTCTAAATGGATAATTAAACAGAGGGACTTCGGATCTCTAGGCCTACAGAGCTTTAAAAAGCCAGACAAGATAGCATCTCTGTGGGATGACCGAGACTTTATTTAAACTGATATAGTGGTTACACAGGCAAAATGATAGACCATCTTCTGCTCAGTGGAATGAATCTCCTCCAACAGTGTTTAATGACGCTTTTCGAGTGGATAAGCTTCTTGATGAAGTGTGGTCTCATGAGACTTTGGGAAGTTTTACCAACACTCAGTCATTGGAGAGCAACATCAGGTGTCACCGATGGAGCACCATATCAAGAAGATTCAGAGGAGTGGAAAAGCAGTGAGGCACTCCGCACTTTTATCCTTGGAGAGACAGATGTAACCATGGTTACAGTCCAAACCAGCACCCATGCTTTCTATGTAAGTAAGAAAACTTCAGTTTTCCTCACTAAATAACAGTCATCAGTCTACCTAAAGTAAGTACCGTATGTAACAAGGCATCCAGACAAATGCAGTGCCTTGCCACAGGCAGCTAATTGATCAACTTTGCTTGACGTCATCACATCATGTCATTGACGTCAGAGGTCTAATATATCGGTAAGCACCAAGACAACAGACATCTATGCAGAAAATTGAGTTTCATTATCTCGTGTAGTTCCTGAGATATGGCCATTGTTTTTTTGTGACCCCTATGACCTTGACACAACCTGTGTTGTGAGAGGAAGGTTCACTGAGTTTATCCCCCAAGTTGGATTAAAATTGCTGGTTGCATTTTGAAAGTATCACTGGACAGTAGACTATAACCTCTGATTTAACCTTGACCTTTGACCAGTGACCTTGACATGACCTGTGTTGTCAGAGGACTGTCCACTGAGTTTATCCAACAAGTTTGGTTGAAATTGCTCTTTGCATTTTGGAGATATTGCCACGAACAGACAAACACATGGCCATGACAATAGCCTATGTCTACTTTGGGGCAAGGTATTAAAATTGGTATTGATATTTAACTTTAAGGTGGACCTTAGAAGACTTTCAGACTGCAGTGAGTATTTCCGGGCCTTGTCCCAATCCAGAATGAAGGAAATGTCCGAAAACCTCATTCACCTGGACCATGTGTCTTCTTCCATCTTCTATCATCTCCTCGAGTTCTCTTTCCATAATCAATTTAAAGTTCCTCAAGAGGAATTGGGTGCACACATCCAGGTAGGAGAATCAAAGCTCCACAAAGATTGTACAGATACAATGCTGGGATTCAATACAACACCAACTTACTGCCTCTTGTTTCCCCTTTTGTGATTCTTGAGGTCAGCAGCTACCTTCTGGCTGAGGGTTTCCTCTCAAAATGCCTGTCAGTCCTGGCAAAACAACTTAACCCCGATAACTGTTTGTCCTACCTGACTCTGGCTCAAGAGAGCTGCTGTGAGGAACTTAGGGCAACGGTGTTCACCTACCTGAGTAGAAATTTATTGGAGCTCCCTCACCTTGTCAGGTATATTTGGATTGTTAATGATTACTATTTTGCTATTCACTCTGGAGAGTAACATTTACTCCCTCATGCATCAGGTGTCTGGACAGTGATGATGAGGATGAACTTGTCTGTCTGAGGACACAAGGAGACCAGCGTCTATGCAGCTTTAGAAAGGAGAACCTGACTTCTTGGAATGACCCAGAAACTGAACGCGCCCGACATGTTTTCACCCTGAACACGTCGGAGATGGGCAGCCATTGGCAGCCTCTGACTGAGCTTCCATTCCGGGCTGATAAATGGTGTTTCACCACAGTGGTCCTGTTTAACTACCTGTACATCATAGGAGGGTACAGACAGCGTGCGAGGAGAGGCTGGGAGTTCAAAATGACTTCCTTTAGGTATAATCCTTTTACCCTCACTTGGGTGGCCACAGCCCCTCTGATAAAGGTATGATCGTTGAGGTGGATCACCAACATTTTTAACCCAAAATGCAGCATGTTTTACTTTGCATTTGTTATTTATAAAAGACAAACTTGAACCATCACAATGTGTTCCCTCTGCAGCACAGAAGGCACTTCAGCGCCGTGGCATGTGAAGGCTGTATTTATGCTTTGGGAGGCTGGTACTTGGACTCCCTTGTAACTCCAGACTCCAACACAGCACTCTATACAGCAGTAGAATGCTACAATCCGTGGAATGACACATGGAGGTTTGTGTTATCTGTGGTCATGCAGTAAAGTTGGTAGATTTTGCATATAATACTAGTAAATGCCATTATTACAGTTTTGCTTCAGAATAATCACCATATAGTTGTTGTTAAAGTAATTGGTACCAGGTAGCTCAATGGGATAGGAGTTGGGCGACCAATACGTAAACCTGGATTCGATTCCCAGTCAGACTTCCTGTCTGTGTCCTTTAACAAGACACTTCATCTGCATTGTCCCAGTCCACCCAGCTGTAAATGGTTACCAGCCTTTGCTGGGGATTGACCGGCGTCCCGTCCAGGCAGAGTCCAATCTGGGATTAAGGCACCAATGGGCCTCAGGGGCTATGTAAGTCTTAGAAGAAAGTGACACAGTATATTCTTTGCCCTCAGATTTGTTTCCTCACTGCCAATCACAGACTTCCAGTTCACCGTGTCCTTGTCCCATGATGTGCCACTTGCCACTAGCCTCGGACACTGCGTCTATGTGTTAGGGAGCATCCAGAGGACTGGAGAAAAACTGCTACTGCAGTATAACACGAGGCAAGGTAAGAGTGATCAGCACAGCACTGTTTGTCCAGCAGAATGTTGTTTTCTGTTTGTCTGTAGATTTTTAAGTATTATACCCCCACAAACAAAGAATTTTGGGGGTATATAGGAATCACTCTGTAGGTCTGTTTATCCATGAGTCCTGTAAGTACAAATCCTCTAAAGCGGTTGGTGGAATTCAATGAAACTTCACATCATGGTAGCACACCCTATGAAGATGTGCATGAAGAAAAATAATTCTGGTCCGACGTCATCATATTTGTCAATTATGTGTATAAACAGACCTGTTGGGCTCGTCATTACAGAGGATGACCAGTTTATTAATTCAGGTATTGCATCATAAAAGATTTACTACCACCAATATATAATACATGCTAGCAACCAGTATGGCAGAGTGGGTGGTGTCATTTCATGAGTTTGCTCACATAGTTTCATAATGTCACTTTCTGGACATATGGAAACTGGTTCTCTCATATTCTCTGTCCTTTAGACTCGTGGTGTGAACTCCTTCCCACCCTAACCAGGACAGATGCTGACCTCACGATCCTTTACTTCCTGGGTGCCACTGACAGGCTGTTTGTAATTGGTGGGAACAACGCTGAGAATGTGCTGACATCATTCTGTGTGCGATCACACAAATGGGGACAGGTAAAAAAAATAAAAAATACAATGAACAAAAAAACCAACTTCTAAAATAGAGTAGTATTTGACAACAATCTATTTTAGTGATATTACTAATGTGAGACAAATGTGAGATTAGAGTCAAAGAGTACAGCAGGGTTTCGTCCTGCAGTTTTTGTAGGACATCAATATAACTGATGTAATGGGTTGGTCCAAATGAAATATACAGTTGTGTACAACAGCATATGTATGAAAAACAACCTCATGGTTTATGAGAACGCCATGGCTATTGACAAGATGATCCTGTCATTAAGGATTTTTTTTTTTTTTTGGACTATAGACAGCATCACTTTAATTGTTGGCAACCAATCAGAAGCCAAGAAATGCAACCAATCAAAGCACACCTTGCTTGCATTCTGCCAGGCTACATTTTATGCTACATCATTGCTCACTTTTTGGATGCAGGCCTTTAAAATGATTTTATGGAGGGGTTTTTTTGGGCCATTTTCAGCCAAAAAATTTTATTTTGGTGCTCCTGTGCCATGATATTATGGTGATATGGTATGGTGATAGCTTGGGAATACACGCTTGGGCGTTTTTGGCTGTTTTGGAGGGAAATCCCATATGTATGGAAAGCTCTGATTGGCTGATACCGTTCCTGTCAATAAGGAAAAAAAATTTTTTTGCACTATTGACAAGATCATCCTGTCAATAGCCTGAGAAACAGTAATGTGTACCCATAATTTTTACCAAATATTTTAAGGTACAGCAAAACCTTTTTTTATGTTTCCTCCAGGTACACAGGGCTGACAAAGTGGCATTTGCAGGACAGGGGACAGTTTTAGGTGGCCAAGTCCTCATGCCAAGTATAGAACACAACGCTGTTGCAAGGATGGATCTCCAAACTCTCTCCATGTCAATCCTTCCTCCTCTTCCTGTCTCAGCTCACTATGAGGCCATCTTTCATCTTCATTTTTGAAGTCCTTGTTTGTAAAAAAAAAAAAAAAAAGATATTTTTTGGCTGTTGTATCACATCAGGTCTGGGAACATGCACTGGTTGTGCACACTGCATCTACCACAATGCAGAACCGCACTGGGTCCTGGTTGGCAGCCACCCAGGCAGACGACCGGCACATCCCACCCATTTAAAAATAGCCATCTGCCACAGCCAGGTAATAAAAGGGTGTGTCCTTGGTCTTCTTGCAGTTGCTGGGGTCATCAGCACAGATACCTACATGTTGGATCATATACAGCGAAATACACCATATGACCATAGTATTGTCGCTGAAGTTCCCTTACGATGCAACTAGTACACCACATTTGAGTAAGAAGTAAGTAACCCTTCATTAAACATTCACTCCAGCTGCACCCAACAATCGTCCGGAGAGACGTAGTACCAAGACATCCAGTCTTAGGTCACTGGTTAGTGTCCAGGTCTCACAACTATATAGTACTACTGGAAGCACCAGGACCCTAGATACTTGGGCCTTCAATCTTTTGCAAAGTTGTTGGCTTCGCCAAATAATAATATTCAAATTTTATTTATACAACACTTTCCAGTCAGAAAGTGCAGAACATAAACATCAAAACACAACATTAAAATTTAACAACCATAAATACAAATTTAAAAGCAGAAACCAATACATGCACATCATACAATCTAGCAAAAAAATTCAATTAAAATACTTAAATTAAAATCATTATTAAATGTCTTAAAATATTACATGGAATTGGACATTCTAATATTCTCTGGCAATTTATTCCATAAAGTCAGAGCAAGATAAGCGAAAGCGCTACATCTTGTCATCTTCTTAACCATAGGAATACAGTATAATCCTGCATCTAATCCTGCACAAGGTGGTACAAATACAGTCTCCACTGCCTTGCTTATCTGCAAGTTAAGTACTTTGTTCAAACCCATCTTTGCCAGAGCATAAGCCTTTTCGTTTCCCTTCACTCCAATATGTGCAGGAACCCACAATATCCTCTGGACTTCGTTTAGTATATTTTGGAGACTGCTTGACTGAAAAGACGTAAGACTTCCTAACATGGAAAGTGACTCATACTAACATCTTCTCTGGTCTGACTTCTTCCCACTGCTGATTAATACCCTCTTCGTTGGAATGGATATCCCAAAACCTGTCATGCCTGTTTCTAGTTTCTTAGTGCTATCTGTATAAAAAAAGTAAGAAGTCATTGTATTGTCTGTATACATGATAATTAAATGTGTTTCCCGAATCAATTTGGCATTTTCCTTTCCTTGTTAACTCGAAATATGTAGGTCAGGTGACACAATCATCCAGGGATTGAATGATGGTAATATAAGTGTAGAATGTTTTGTGATCAGACACTTCAAACTTTTGTGCTATTACATTCTAATTGAAGCAGTAGTATTCAGCATTTTCAAAATAATAATGAGCATTTTCATTCTAAAGTTGAAGCTAACTGTCTGGTAGCTCACTGAAATAGGGGACGGGTCATTATTCCGAAAGGCCATTGGTCCGAAGGGTTAGGGTTATTGAAATCCATTTTGCAAAGTTTGAACTTTATTTTCCGAAGTTTGAACTCTATTTTCCGAAGTTTGAACTCTATTTTGCACCATTTTACTAAGTTTGAACTGCATATAATCATTTTTTAACAATTTTTGGACCAACGAGCCTTCGGAATATTAACTAGTCACCACTGAAATAAATTGAAGAAGAAGAAAAAAAAAAAAGCAGTTTGGTTCCTAAAGCTAATAGTCTGGTATCTACCTGAAGTCAAAGGCAAGCATACCGTATACTGCTTTATGAACTTGAAGCCAATTATCTGGTAGCTAACTGAAGTCAACGATACGCACCTGCTCTTTAAACTTTAAGCTAATTGGTATCTAACTGAAGTCAAAAGCGAGCATCTATTTGCTTTCTAAACTTGAAGCAAAGATGCATATCGTTGATTTCTAAATTTGAAGCTAACAGTCTGGTAGCTAAGTGAAATCAAAGATGCGTCTTTGCTTTCTAAATTTGAAACTAAAAGTCTCGTGGCTAAATGACGTCAAAGGCAAGTGTCAATTTGTTTGCTAAAGCTACCAGACTGTTAGCTTCAAATTTAGAAATCAAACATATGCATCTTTGCTTTCTAAACTTCAAACTAATAGTGTGGAAACTAAATGAAGTCAAAGGCACACGTCTATTTGCTTCCTAATGCTAAACAGTTTGGCAGCTAAGATAAGTCTTTGCTTTCTAAACGTGAAATTTCACAAGAAGGACTTGTGTGGCATGTGAGATTCTGCATGAAATTTGGACGCAAACAGGCCATAGGAGCCCGTACGGCCGGTTGTGACCTAGGCTTAAGAAAAGGTTGTATCCTTACTATAGCTACATGCTGTGCACATGACATTGTGTCACATATTTCCTGACTTACACATGGTAGTTGATACACATCTACTTTAGTCTCTTTTTGTGATTAAATCACAACAAAAATAAACACAAACAAGTATAAAAAACAATTAAAATAAATTGAAGAATGAAGTAGGGATGGCAGTACCAAAAAGTACAAAAAGAAGATGGTACGCGATAATCCGAATTAACTGGCAAAGTGCAAGGGTCAAGTTGAATTTATTTTGGATTTTCTCTAATCCACACAGGGTCAAAATTATACATACAGGCTCAAATATGTACATACACCCCCACTAATATTTGGTTAAATGTCCCTTAGCAAGCTGCACCTCGACCAGGCTCTTTTGGTAGCCGTCAACAAGCTTCTGGCATAATTCTGGCTGGACATTTGACCATTCTTCTTGGCAGAATTGGTAGACTTCATTTAAATTGGTTGATTTCCTGGCACGGACCCGGCTTTTAAGTGTAGTCCACAAATTTTCAACAGGGTTGAGGTTGGGGCTTTGGGAAGGCCATTCCAGAAGCTTAATGTTAGCCTGCTTTATCCAACCCACAGCCAGTTCTGATGTATGTTTGGGATCATGTTCATCAGTCCATAATGATGTAAAACTCGCTTCACTGTGGACAGTGACTCTGATTTTCCACCAGTTTCCAGTTCATGGTCGGCTTGAGCCTTGGTGGTTCCTGGGTTATTCCTGAACATCCTAACCAATTTCCTCTCATCTGAGGGTGACAGTTTGGGTCTT
>OMMV01164107.1:0-10339 GCA_900302635.1 Chatrabus melanurus
ACCAATGTGCTTATTTGAGTGATGAAAAGTCTAAATGTTTTGTGTATCCCGATACCTGACACCCCTCCATCCCATAATTTTTCATTGGCCCAACTCCTGTTGGTTTCATCACGTGACAGTGCTGCCATCTGGTGGTAATATGTGTAATTGTCAGAGCCAATCAGCTACCTGGAGCACAATGGGGTTGCTATGGTGATGGTATGGAACAATGGAAAATGGCTAGTTTAACCCCAAATATTTCTCATATAACCTTCTAACACCCGCCAAGACGCTCTCCACCCAAAAAGAAAGCCAATGGTATGCCATACTACCCCCTGCATCCTTTTCCCTGGAGCGCAACCTGTGACAAAGGAAATTCTGTAATGGCCGCTACCGTATTATTATATAGATAGATTATTATTTTTCTTTTATTTTACAAGTTGCTGGATGCTGGTTCCAACATCCAAAGGAACACCTCTGGGGATGGTATTTTAATACTGGTGATGTTATTGAGGAGATTAGTCGTGTTCTCATGGAAAAGGACTGGAGATTTCTGCAGAACTGTTGGGTCAACAGAAGTGCCCAGTTTAGGAATTCTGACCATAGATTAGTTGAGGCTTCTGCTCAGGGTCCAAGATGTGATCAGATTTCCAGATTGTGGGAGTTTGTGCACAATCTGGCTGGAGGACCTGCAGACATGGACACAACTGGTGATCCAAATAGAATGTGAGGGTTCTTTCATGACCAGAACCTGAAAGTTGCTCGGGATTGTACTGGACTCACCAATGTCCTCAGGAGGTGTTTCATATGTGAGGGCAATCTAAATATCATCCTGAGGTATTGCAGTGCACAGCTTGATGAAAATTCCAGGCTGTATATGGAGCTGAGAAAGTGGGCTGTGATGCCCCTGAAAGTAGACAGAGGAATTTTTTAGAAAAATCTGAGGTCTAGTGACCCTCTGCCTGCTTACAGAGGAATCGAAGCACACCATTCCTCCAAACCTAGACGTCATCCCACTAAAGTCATGGGGGATGACGCCTCAGTCCTGACAGATGCCTCTGTTGTATTGTCCTCTTGGGCTGACTCATATTCCAGTGAACGGCGGACCGCCAAATGTTGGTGAGATCACAAAGGAAATGAAACAGCTGAGGATGGGGGAAGGTTGAGGGATTTGTTGTATTGGAGGTGAACTCCTCCAGCAGGGTGGAGATGCTGTTCTCCTGGCATTGCAAACGATCTTTGTTTTGATCTGGGAGACAGGTATCATCCCTATGGACTGGTTGAAAGGACTTATTGTCCCACTTTGGAAAGGAAAGGGTGGTCGCCCGGATTGCAACAACTACAGGGGTATTACACTGCTCTCTGTGCCAGGAAAGGTGTTTACAAGTATTAACCTGAACAGGATCGTGTCCCAGTTACTGCACTTGCCAGTCGGTGACAAGGAGCAGCCTGGCTTCACACCCAAGACGTCAACCATCAACTGTGTCCTCGCTTTGCGAGTACTCAAACACAAGCACGAACATCAGCAGTGCTTCCTTGGAGCCTATGTTGATTTTCACAAAGCCTTTGGCCCCGTTGATCGGGCTGCACTCTGGGACATCCTGAAAATTTGCAGGATAGTGCATTGTACAACTTTTATCGGTTGCATACACAACTTCTTGGGAAGCCCACAAATTCTCAGGGAGTTTGCCGGTCAACGGAATAAATTGCTTTGCCAAAATCAACATAGACTGCAAAGATTATAAAAATGATACTTACATGTGAAAATAAGAAATAACAAATGGACTGTTAAACTCTTCTATAGAAGCTTTAATAATTTATGTTTGGAATTTTTGGTTTTGTCTTTACAGGATGCCTTGCTCAAAGACAGAGTTTCAAGGTTGTAAAAATTGAATCTGCTACACACTAGTGTTACTGATCATGTTATTACCATGTTCATAAATGATCCAGTGGAATTCTGTTTATTTATAGACATTTTAAATTTTCTAACAATATTGCTTTAACAATTCAATTTGTCCCAAACTGTTTTGCAGTGTGTATTGTTCCTGTACCTAAAAAGCAGTTTCTACTGAATTCTTGTTTCAATCTTGAACACAGGCTGAAGTGCATATGCAGGTATTGAGGACATCTTTGCTTTTTGGCTTTTGGATGGTGACGCATGAGCTTGACGTCTATTCTCTGCAGTGATGGTGAGAAGAAATCACTTTATGCTGACAGAAGCACTGACATCTTAACTACAGATTGCATAGCCCTCCAAAGAGGAGATCAAACATTAAACTCAAAAGAGAATTTAAAAACTAAAATTCAGCTCAACTTGAAATCTGTACATGATTTTCCTCACTTGACAAAAAAAAAAAAAAAATCTGTGGTCAAATCTACAACGTAGTTTTAAATACAGCACATTGACGATTTACACGGTGGCATGCAGAAGTTTGAGAACACTTGAGATTTTGTACATTTTAATTTTCTTATGACGTCAAATTATAAATAAAGTGATGTAAGCTTCTCTATATTAAATTTTCTAAAATTATGCCCTTTATTCTCACAGTGAAAACAAATCTCTACAACATGACATAAAAGAAATAAAAATGTCAAAGCCAAAATAATAGAATGTGTATGTAATACATATGTAATACACATGTAATAAATATGTATGGGCACCATTTAGTATAAAACAATGAAATCATCACTTTTACAGCCAGTTTTCTTTAGGAATCCCAGGGGAAGGATACATGAAATTTCAACTGAATAAGAAAATTAAAATGTGTAAAACCCCCAAGAGTTTCAAAACTTTTGCATGGCCTATATATATATTTGAGGATGGCAGCTTCAGGATCACATCTTGTGTCCTGGATGGACGTCACAGCTTTGAGTGTTTGTGGGGTGTGATGGGTGTGACGGGGCTACAGCAGCAGCACTCTGTAACAGAGAAAATCACTGTGGTTAGCTGGTCAAAAAGTGATCGTCACCACTGAGCTGAGGTTTGCACCAGCAGCAGGGGTTATGATGGGTTTTACTCACTCGCACTGGGTTTCATATTGCAGCTCTTAGAAGAGGCCGCAGTCTTTCAGGTTTTCTTTGATGATGATGTCGGTTACGGCGTCAAACACGAATTTGACGTTCTCTGTGTCTGTGGCACAGGTCATGTGAGAGTAGATTTCTTTGATGTCTCGGCGCAGGTTGAGGTCCAAGAACTGCACTTTGATGTAGTTACCAGCATCCTCATAAGTATTGGGGCCTTCGAGGAAAAGATATCAAGGAAAAAGTTGGTTAGGTTGTTGGTTTGTCACAGAGTATTAATCTGCTGTATCTGCTGATGTCTCACCATCATAGTCAGGGAAACACATGCTGAGGTGAGCTTTCTTGATCTTCTCGATGAACACGTCTTTCTTGTTGAGGAAGAGTACGATGGAGGTGGCGGCAAAATAACGGTGGTTGCAGATGCTGTTGAACAAGTGCAGACTCTCGTGCATTCGGTTCTGAAAGAAAATAATTTACTGAGCAACTCTTCGTGAAGCCAGTCATCCATGATAATTAAGAGACATGAGAAAACAGCCCCAGAATGATATTATGATGTCGATTTGCAATCATACCACTTCGTCATCCTCCACCAGCACCATGTCATAGGCGCTCAAAGCAGCAATGAAGATAATACAGGTGACACCTTCGAAACAGTGAATCCACTTCTTCCTCTCGGACCTCTGGCCACCCACGTCAAACATTCTGCAGGAAGACAGATGTGGCAGTTTAATGATACCATCAGTGAAGACTTAAAGGTGCTTTTTCAAAATAGAAAATCATCGATAATTTTTCAAGCAAACACCTGGAGCCCCTCCCAACATTTTATTTTTTTTATTTTTTTGGTTTTGGGCATTGATCTCTAATTATTTGTCAACACAATGAATACATTTTAATGACAGGCATTTGGTAGGTATTGACCTTGAATAACGGAAGACTTGACAGTATTTTGAAGCTGATGCAGACCCAGATTTATTTAGTTATGGTTATATTTTTTAAATGTACTTATTTTGATTTGAACTATAATGAAATCGTTAATTTCACAATGTTTCACTCTGACATCAATATATTGATATAAGGAAGGAACACAATGACTTGTGAATGTGGTGAAACTAACTTGCTGGTCTTTTATTACAGGCAGGAACAACTCTCTAATAGTGAGGGTATCGCCCTCTAATGGCATGGCGGAAACAAATATGTGCCAGTACATCATAATTATTTTTCATAACATCTTCCATTGATTTCTAGGGTTCTTCTTTCTCAAAAACTTTGAATATGTTTTATTGAAATTTGGCGGGGAGGTAGGATATCTGTAGACTGCCTGGATGGTTGCCATCCAGGACCCAAGGCACTTCCGTGGTGTTGTGGATGCCGTGAAATGCGGCGCCAGTGTATGCTCCCAGACTTGACTTGGTAGGATATGAGTCAAGGAAGAGTTGATGACGTTTTGAACCAGATGCATATTTTTTACAATGTCTCCAATTTACTGTAGTTCCCTGGTATTTATAGTTTGGTGAAATTGCGCCCCTCCTGCATTTCAGATCAGTTCAGGACAGATACGCAAAGGACTGCTGGACCTTGGCGGAGGTATGCACTCTCTGATTACCCTCCAGTTTTGAAATTATGAACATGGTTGGGGCTGTTCCCATTTAGACAATTATAAATAAGTGTTCCTTTCAAGGGGTCATAGTGTACACCTTGTCACCAAGCAAATATAGGTCACAAGGTGGCTTCAAAACAGATATTAAAGTCTGCAGCCATAAATACTGTATAAACACTGAGGTTATGCATCCTAACTAATACTAAAGCACGCTTTCTTTACCACTATCGCTAGTGTGCTTGCTCATGGGGTGGGTGAGGTTGAGACCTTACTTGTGTATAGCACTTTGCGGTAACTTACATTATGATTTGGTGCCATATAAATAAATTGAAGTTGAAACTGAAATTGAAAAAGCTCTAGTTTCAGGTCCTGAAGAAATTACCGGTGTCTGTCACTTTAAATGAAAAGGAGCTGCTGGTGGCCACGCCCAATCAACTTTTAGACAGAGGTCATCTCTCTGTCTCTGTCCTACAGACCGTGCGATCGCGATCTGTGGTCATGCTTACAGAACAAACAGGAGTCCAGATAGGGACTTCTGCAACATATGTCACATAAGTCTAAAACGAGCTGTTTAACAAGCTCATAGCTGTGTAGTTTTTACGTGCACACCCAAAGAGTTACAGGACTTCAATGAATCTCCAACCATATTTAACTGCAAAATGTAGTTTAAAAAGGCATGTTCACAATATGACCCCTTTAATACATTCCGCTTTCTGTTTTGTCACCTGAAGTTGAGATCTTTGAAGGAAAACTGGGTCTCGATGATACCAGTGGTCTTCACTCTTGATCGCAGCACATCCTGCTCAGTGGGCACGTAGCCTGGCAGGACCAGTCGCTCCAGATCATTCAGGTAGCTGAGAGAGAACAAAATGAGTGACTGAATTAATGAAAGTGCAAATGATTACAGGTTGTAATTGTTTGCGGTGCAGCTTTTCTGGTTGCTGCAGGGATCGCTTTAAGTTTCAGAGTTGGCCTGCTCACTATCCAGCAGAGTCGTTGAGTTGGTACTCGGAGGCCCTGTCAAAGCACGCCTGTATGCCAGTGTCTTTCCACAGGCGCAAAATGATGTCTGACATTTCTTTAGGCATCGTGCCTTCTTCAATGGTGTCCGCAAGGTGCATGAGTTTCCTGGCGTCATCCTGTAGGGAGACGGGTAACGTACGTTAGGATCGTTAGTCTGAGATGATCCGTGTGGAAAAATGTCGGCCGTCGCCAGAATACCTCCTGATCAGCGTGTCCGTAGTTCATGTTCAGTGTGCCCATGGCCTTCACAATGGCCATCATGGACTGCAGGGTGTTGCTGTAGATAATGGTAATGAACTCCAAGCATTCTTCACGTGAGTAACCATCTTTGTGGATAATTCTGTAGAAGAAATGACATCACAATTTGATTTCTATCTGACATGAAAAGAAGTAAAACTTGTCATACGGAATGGCAAATGTTCTTACTTCATTTGTTTGACGATTGTGCTTTTGCCTGATTCTCCAGCACCTGTAGGAAAGAAGAAAAAAAATTGCATACATAATGTCATGAATAATTTCCTCCCTCAAAGTATCTAAATTGTTATGAATTGTGAGGAAATTTTAATTAAAAAATTTTCCTGTATTACAGTGAAGAGTAGAAGTGTATCATTTATGGGAAGAATTTAGAACATAGTCCGTTTAAAGCAAAGCATTAAGTCAAGAGGTTATGTAAGAAGAAAGTGACTGAGTGATATGGTGCTATGGAATGGGAACAGAGTTTTTATTCTTCGCATGATTTTTTTTTTTTAAATTACCGTATTTGCCCGAATATAAGACGTGTCCGATTATAAGATGCTCCCCATATATTTTAGATGTGTTTTTGAGGGAAAAATATTCGGGCCAATATGGTATCATTTTTAAAAACTTTTTTGCCATTTTTTTCTGGGTAATCTCGGTTTATAAAAAAAAAAAAATCATGATAATGGTGTCTATATAAACAAGTGTCTACGTAAGTTGAGAATATTAGTATTTTGTTGTTTATATATCAGTGGAATCTTGGTATGATTATCAATTTAAAAAAAGAGCCATGATAGCAGGTGCTACGTTGGAAGATATAATAGCACAATACCAGTCAAAAGTCTGGATACTCCAGATTTTTCTTTATTTGTGCCAATGTCACATTTTCAAATAACCAAGTCGTGAAAACTAGAAAATATAGTGTTCAACTCCCCCAAATCCCCTTCTTGTTTAAGACGTTTGAAGCTTCATTGTTTAGAATTCGATAAATGTTGTTTGTATTAAAATTTAAGTTATGGAAATGATGTAATATATTAATACATAAGTATAATCATTACAAACAATCACTAAGAAACATATTTCAATAAGCACTTTAATTTAGAACTTTAATTTAGAACTTTATCCTCACATTTGACAGGTTCTGTATATGAAAGATTATTTTCCTTTATTACAGTAAATTATTTTACGTCAGGAAATTATTGAGGCAGTAGTGTTGCTTTTTGTCAATCTAAACATTGATGAATATCTATGGAATATATAATTCTATTTCTTATAATAATAATAATAAATACATTTTATTTGTATGACGCTTAGTGGTGCAGGTTAAAAAAAATTGTGCTTTTGCATCATACAGTTAACATATCCATAAATAAACAGTCCAATACAATCAATAACATGGAACAACTAAAAATAAAAACCATTGTAACACAATAGATCTAAAAAAAATACAATAATTAAATAAAAATTAAATAGAAATATGCTTGTTGGTTGTTTTCTTTATGTCAAATTGATATCTGTTTGGAAATTAAGTGATATTTCAATATTGTTGTTTTTAATTGTATTGATGAACATGATAAACTATAAAGGATTTTTCTCAATAACTTAGAATAAATATTGTTTGTTGGAAGTTCTCTTGTTTTTACGTTGTTATTTTTGTTTTATCCCAGATGTTAGTTATCTGGGAGTATTTTAAGGTGTGAACAGTAAGCGTACCACGCTTCATCTTGCACCGAATATGGTGTAAGGTTAAGTCATTATTCACTTCACAAACAGTTGTGAATGAGGTCACGTAAAATGACCCACTTATTCATTCATTTTTAATTTTATATGCATGATAAGAGAATTATGGATCCAATAGTTGTAAGAACAGCATGATGGCTATCGCACAGATGATCCTAGTAGGTAATAATTCTTTTACTTATTGTCTAATTCATTGATAATGTCTGGAGGAATGTTTCCTGTCCCTCACATACATCATAGATAACTCCGCCAAGGAGCAGTTTGTCTGTTAGCAGGATTGATCACAGGTTGTCTTCTGATATCCACAAACCACGGTCGAATTATCGATCGATCGGTTATCAATGGTGACGATCAGCATCTGTGTGTGGATTCTTTTCTTTCTTCGTTTTTTTAAATTTTTAAACAAACTAAGTTGGGTCAGTTTAGCAAATTTCAGCCAAATGAATAAAAAGTGAATACACTGATCCCTTGTGTGTTCTTTGAGTTTAGCGCCGACATGAAATGATGAATTTGTACAATAAGCTGTAAGAACTTGACAGATAAGGTCATGCCAAAGGAATACTTTTAAAATCAACATTAAAAATTATAATTCAAGTTCAAAAATAATTTTTAAGTGTTTGAATGTCGGAGTCCTTGGTGGTTAAACCCTGTGTGTTGGACGACTTGTTATTTCAGGATTAACCGCGGATTGAGTTGAGTGTCTTAACAATTAAACCACAGAGGTGATTAAGCTTTTGCTAGTCTGAGGTGTGTTTTCATTACAGTTTATATAAATATAACAGGATATTGAAACATGGAAACGTTTGTTGTTTATTCATATTATTATGGGACAATAAGCGTTTGTCAGTCAAAAAGATTTGTTTGTGTAGAGGGCTAGAGGATCCTCTACAGGATCCTTCTGCTTGAGCAGAACATCAGATGTCTTTGTGTCCACACAAACTTTGTCTAACAGATGACACGATGCTCTAGGTATACAGTTACGTCTCACTGATAAGCAGGTAAACTATTTCTCATAACGCTCTTAAAACTGGCCTCATCATCCCTTTAGTCTGACGTTACCTAGCAGCAGCAGCTTGACTGTTCTCGCATCCTTGTCGGCATCTTCCTTCAGCTTCTTCTCCAGCTCTCTGGAGCGTTTGTCCTCGGCGCTCGCTCCAGCCCCCATCCTACTTTTCCACTGCTTTGGCCCTTCTACTCAAAAGCCAAGTTGCAGGAAAAAAATGGAAGTAGGTCCCTTGCCGACGACCTGACTACTGCCGTCAACTATGCAGCCGATGTGCCTGCTGCAAACACTGAAGGGTGGATGAGTATTTTTCCAGACTTAGGGAAGGATTTTGGGCATCCTCTGCCCACCTGATTGGGGATGACCAATGGAGTACAAGGACAAGAATCTATTGGGGTAGAGCGGAAAGGTCCGAGGAGAAGCAGATTCTCATCAGTGTAGGAGCGGCCTATCCTTTAGGGGGACTTTGCTGTGCTCAGCGGAAGATGAACATCGGCTCAAGTGCTAATCTCATGCTGTTCTCAGTGCCTTTCAAAGAGACCCGTGTTAGGCTACACAGCCTGGTGTTTGGCCTTACAGTGCTGTAAAAAGTTTTTACCCCCTTGGTCTTTTTTTTACATTTTCTATTTTTTTATGTCAATTAAAAAAACATTGAGGCTTCTTTATATTAAAATTTCGAACATTGTGCCCTTTAAACTCACAGTGAAAACAAATCTCTAGATCATGACATGAATTAAATAAAAATATCCAAACAATGGTCAATTCAATTTATTTATATAGTGCCAAATCACAACATAGTCGCCCCAAGGCGCTTCACAAGGGTAAGGTCTAACCTTACCCACCCCCTGAGCAAGCACAATGGTGTGCATAAGTATGTGCTCCCATTAGTATAGAACAACTAAATCATCACTGTCACTATTAGTTTTCTTTAGACAAGTTAGGGGATAGATACATTAACATTTCCAAGTCTGTGAATATGTTCTGGAACACCCTGGAGGAGTTATAGGCTTCTGTGGCTGTGATTAGAGAAACTGTGCCGAGTGTAACATTTGTCTGTTTTATCACCAGATATACAGCTTCGTGGTGGAGTGGAACAGAGAAGGATTTTCTTAAAAAGATGTGAAATTTTAGCTACAGTTTACCAGAAGGCACACGGGAGATTAAAGCTTAGATTGCTTTCTTCTTTGTTTTCCTTCTCTGCTCCACTTCACCATGAAGCTGTAAAACTGGTGATGCAACAGACAAACGTTGCCCAGTTTCTCCAGTCACAGCCACAGAAGCCTATAACTCCTTCACAGTTGTCATGGGTGTCTTGGTGGCTTCCCTCACTTGTGTCCGTCTTGTACAGTCATTTTTTGAGAACTGCCTACACTGTAAAAAAAATCCATTGTTTTTATGGAAAAAACAACCAAACTGGCAGTTGTGGTTGCTAGAATAATTCTGTAAAAAACGCAGTAAAAATATGTATATACCTTTACAGAAAATACTGTAAATTTTACAGTATAAAACCATTGTAATGAGCAGCACGGTGGCTTAGTGGTTAGCACTATTGCCTCACAGCTAGGTCTCAGGTTCGCTTCCGACCTGGTCCTTTCTGTGTGGAATTTGCATGTTCTCCCCGTGTTTGTGTGGGTTCCCTCTGGGTACTCTGGTTTCGTCCCACTTCCAAAGACATACAGATTAGGTGAGTTGGTGACTCTTAATTGGCCGTGAATGTGTTTGTCTGTCTGGCCCTGCGA
>OMMV01164115.1:0-10491 GCA_900302635.1 Chatrabus melanurus
ATCCACGATGGGGACGTCGGTTCTGCAGGCTGGCCTCTTGTAGCCAATTGCGAACTGTTTGGGCACTGATTTGGTTCTGGTGATGACCTCTGGTCTCAGTAGCAGTGACTGTAGCAGGACGAAAACGATCGTGAAGATGTTGCAGACGGGTGTGTCAGTCCTGCTGAGGGGTGGTGACACGTGGTCTGGGAGCATGTGGTCGGTCGCTCGTGGTGCCAGTCTCGTTATATCATCTCCATAGACAGGAGATAGTGCAAACATTAAATTGCGACCTGTCTCTGTGACATTCCAGCAACCATCATACCAGTGGCTTGGTCCCTCTGATTTTGCCGCAGTCGTGGCATGGTCATGCGTCATTGAAAGACAGCGAAAACTGGTGATTAAGACTGGCATAATTGTCGCTATTTATTGACCAATTTTGAGATGAGCTGAGCAATTTTCTCAGCTCAGCCTGTGTCGGCAACAGCAACTTTAGTCAGTGCTCAATCAAGCGGAACAAGACATGACTTTTAAGTAAAACAAGTGCTTTAGAAAACACTGAACTTTTTTAAATGCCTGAAATATTAAATGAAACACTTTGTAAAATGACTTGATTTGATATAAAACGTATGTGTAGTAAAAGAAACATGCAAAGTACAATAAATAATGAGCAGACTTTCAATGTTTAGCATTTTCAGAACTTTTCTAACATGAAATGAAACAGTTGTTTCACAAAATGATTCACTGCCTCAAAATGCTTGAAACATTAAATAAAACAATTGCTTCAGATAGTGATTAAATATTTCAAAAATGCTCAGAAAGCTATAACAGCAACATAGAGTGAACAGCGGGACCTCAAACTGATCCTTATGAAGAATTCATGGCTACGCCCCAAGGGTCATGCGAACAGGATCAGGGCTAAGATCAATAAGGTATAGCAAAAAAATGAAAAAAAAATCCCATAAGTCCATTTGCATGTGGTTTTGCATCCGTTGTGGCATTGATTTCATCTGTAGCATTACTGCCAAGACAGAATGCTGGCAACTCCAAGTGATTACCAGCATGGAGTCTCCATACATTAAACAAGCCTGGTTGGGCTATGCTCTTACTCTTGCACCAGATTCCAATAAAGGCTTTAACTCTTCCACTTACCCTCCAGGATAAATGATAACAGAGGAGTGCTGAGCAAGTTATTCAAAGGGAAGCTCAATTGCTTAACTGTTTAGAACCCCTCTTTTAAAGGAAAATCTTCTCCTGAATGGTTGGTGTTCACTCTTTGCCTAACCTGGCACAAGGCCATTTGGGAAAAGCCCAGAGTCCCCTTGAGTGCTAATGTAGGTGAGGAAGGTGCCTGAGGAGTAGTGGGCATAACTATCTGCCAAAGGGATTATCAGTTCCCCTGATGCACATTTGTTGAGAGGTGAAAAATGTGGATGGCATCACTCCAGGTGTAGAGAGGTAGAGAATGCACAACCTGCAGAAAGCTATTGCATCAGTATGGCTACTTTAGGATGAAAATAGACAATACCAGTGACAAATCATGTAACTCTCTTTAAAAAAATTCCCTTTCTCACCCTTCCCCCTTCTTGGGGTGGTGGTGGTGCTGTGTGTGTGGTGTGTGTCTGTGTGTGTGTGTCTTCCTCAAGCTCAGGTCCTCTTCCAGAGTGACTGGGAATTTGAAGGTCCGATGCAGTACATTATCTTAACTGTTCCTAGGACTGCACTCTTCTAGACAAAGACCTTCTAACTGGAATCTGCTGGAACCATTCTCCCAGTTTGGGGGTTACAACCCTGAGAACACATATTCCCACTATGACCTTTAACTTCCAAATCTTCTCTAGTTCTTCCTTCAGCCCCTGGTACTTCTTGATCTTCTCATGCTCATTCTTTATGACATTACCTTTTCTTGGGATTGCCATATCCACCACAACTGCCCTTTTCTGCTCCTTGTCAACCACAACTATGTCTGGCTGATTTCCCAGCACCTGTTTGTCTGACTGGAACTTGAGTCCCACAGCACCTTAGCTTTGTTGTTCTCAACCACTTTTGGTGGTGTTCCCCACTTGGACTTTGGTACTTCCAGTTGGTATTTAGCAAAAATGTTCCGGTACACTATCCCTGCTACTTGGTTGTGCTTCTCAGTGTACACTGTCCCCAGCATGCATCTTGCACCCTGCCACTATAGGCTGGACTGTCTCAGGGGCATCTTTGCACAGCCTGCACCTCGGGTGCTGTCTGCAATGATAGACCCCTGCCTTCTTCAAGCAAGCCTTTGCTCACCATTGGTAGGATTTCTTGATGTCAGCCATCCACTTCATCTGCTGTTGGTACATTACATGGACAGATTTGGTCTTCCGTGATGTCTCCTCTTCTTCCTCACCGCCTTCTGCCTTTTACTGTCTGAAGCACTCACCCAACATTTTTGTGGGGGGCCAGCTGCTGCCTGTATTCCTGGATACTACTTGTTTCATCGTGGATAGCAGATTTGAGACTTAATAGCCACCAGCCTGCCTTTTTCTGTTGATTGTACAATCTCAGGGTTCTGAACTCAGGGTGAAACCCTCCATGGAGTGTGAGGAGTTTACGTATCTTGACATCTGTGGTATCTAACTGCTCCTTTGGCCATCTTATTATTCCAGCCAATTATCTGATGATTGGTACAGCATACATGTTGATGGCTTGGATCTTATTTTTACCATTAAGGTGGGTTCTAAGTACTTGCCTTACTCTCTGTATGTATTTAGCTGTAGATGTCCTCCAGATGGTTCCTGTTGGCCTGTGGGAGACCAAAGCTCTTGTTACTATCTTGAATGTCTGCAATCCTACCCTCAGGTAACTTCACTCCTTAGGTTTTATCCACTTTGCCCCTCTTTGCTACCAAGCGGCCACAGTTCTCTAGTCTGAGTGTTATCTTGATGTCATTCATGAATATCCTTGTGAGGTGGATCAGTGAATCAATGTGTTGTTCACTTGTGGCATACAGTTTGATCTCATTCATGTAAAGCAGGATGGTCATATTGCTAACACTCCTGAACTTTTATCCATATTCAATCTTTGCAATGATCTGGCTGAGTGGGTTCAGGTCTATGCAGAACAGGGGGCAGTGCACCATTGAAACAAACTTAAGCCAGTATCTCACTGAGCTTGCGACCGATTGCCAACTGAGACAAATGGCCATTTGTCTAATTCGGCTCTTGGTCTCAATGTAGTCTGAAATTATTCTCTAAGCAGTCGGAATCAGTATCCCCATCTGCTAATTAGTTTCTCACCTCAATTTCATTCACCTGCAGATTCTGAAAATGTTCAAAACCCTGGTGGCCAATGAACAACTGCTTATATTCACTAACTTGTCTCTAACTATTCTCTAACTAGTGTTTTTACTCACCAAGGAGTCTTTAATAGACCACCACCAAGTCACCCA
This sequence comes from Chatrabus melanurus, assembly GCA_900302635.1. Classification (NCBI taxonomy): domain Eukaryota; kingdom Metazoa; phylum Chordata; class Actinopteri; order Batrachoidiformes; family Batrachoididae; genus Chatrabus; species Chatrabus melanurus. The sequence continues at coordinate 3,401 of OMMV01164115.1, forward strand.
GTGGTTTGTTTCAGTTGCCCGGTTTGCTTCATTTGCTACAAGGTCGGATCACGGTCAAAATGCAGTCGCCGGTCATTTGCGACTAATTAACGACTTGAGGACGACAGATATATGACTGTTTAGCAAATAGCCATCAAATATTCTTCAACAAGACACCCAGCGGTCATCTAATGTGTTAAACGGTCATCAAAAAGTGGAAAATATGTTGCCACAATGTCGCCAAACTTGGCCAAATTCATCGAGCAGTCATCTAAAAATTCAGTTGTCACAGTAGCCAAGTTGTCCCTCAATGAGATATCAGCCTTACTGAAAGAGAAATAAAGAATCTCTGCAGAAATAAGGTCAGTGTATCTTTTACATATCCAACCAACATCCAGCTCCCAGAATAAATGCATGAGGAATATTCCTTGCACATTCATGTTTTACTTTCTTACAGAAAAGAAATTGCATTTATTTTGTAAAATGCAGTTTATAAAAGTACATTTTTTTACTGATTGGTGTCTGAAGAATTGAAAAGTTAAAGTAATTTGAGCCAAGGTAATTTTTCTCTGCAGTCACTTTCAAAAAGTACCAGGCTTTTTGGGGGCATTTTTTTCCACTTTGTTATAGCCTTTGATTATTTAATAAACTGCGAAATATAATCTATAAAAAAAAAAAAATGTAATTTCCCAGAACTGTCCAAGTCACATAAAAAAATCTATCATACATGACTGATACATTAAATTGATAAAAATTAATTTTTAGAAAGTGTGTCAGTGCAGACGTCACACCTTTCAATCAGTGCATATCTCAATTTTGACTCCTCTCAAAGGACTTTTGCAAAGCACTTTGCAAACCCCTGCAATGTCAAATTCAGCGCAAATTGAACTTTACAGATGGAGATGCTGTCTAAGATTACTGATATCATCTTTTAAACATGATGCACAGCAAAAGTGCACAGTCAAACACTTTCATATCAGCAGATTACTGTGATAACATCAGAGAGGCAAATATAATATTCCTCTATGTCGGGAGCACCAAGAGTCCTGAACAAGGCGGGAAGCGCAGTCTGGAAGAACATGAAAGAATTTGCTAATCCGTCAACTTTTAAATAAATGAGATATATCAAATATGCAGTCATGTTTCATTTAAGACAGTGCCAATGTGATGCTAAATCATTCCTGTGCAATCTGGCAAAGCTCTAGTTAGAACTTGATTTGCTCAAAACCTCCTTTCTTCCACTGATTCTCTTCAAAAATATAATCCTGAATTCTTAAATATGCGATCAATTTGTTGCGGGTTAGTTCTGCTGTGTTGTTGGCAGGGGCTTTTGCGGGTGCCAGACAGACAAATTAAGGAAAAAAAGAAGGAGAACCAGAATATTTTGGTTTTGGACAGTGGAGAAGTAGTTAAGAACCAGCTACAGCTCTCCCTAAAGTAATGAACTTTTTTTTTCTTTTTTGACGATGAGCTTTTGTTGCCAATTTGGGTGGTGCCTGTGGGATACCAGTTTTTTTTTTCTCCTCCACTATTTCTCTCTCCATCTACAAGTAAAATCACCTGGGATGTAATTAATTAATTAGAATCAGTTCGCTGAGCGGGAGGGAGGGGGTGGTGGGCACATGTGTTTTTGTGGTGCTCTGTGGTTGATGTGTTCCGGGTGATTGGGATTAATAACAGGGGGCCAATTTGAGCTGGGAATCAGTGTGCTTAATAGACATGGGGGAGATGTATGGGGAAAGCAGAAACGGAAGGAGGTGGGGTTCAGGGGTGCATGGACCCCCCAGCTGCTGGAACAAAAGGACATTTGTGTGAAGCACACATTACAGTCACAGTCTATTCTGATACACTGCATCTTGATCGTGACTGCAGTAGTCATACATCAGCTTTTCAATTCACTTTGATTTACAGTGTGTAGCTCAAAATTACAAAATATGACACCTGTTGTCCTTGGAATTCCTCGAAGAAGAAGAAGTAAGACCTATAAGGCCCTGAGCACCATTGGTGCCATAACTTATCTCCAGTTTCTGCAGCGAGAAGCTGTTGAGAGTCTACAACTCAACCTGGACAGGATGCCAGTCTGCCGCAGGTTACTTCCCCAGCCAAGGTAGGTACCCATTTACAGCTGGGTGGACTGGGACAATGTAGATGAAGGGTCTTGTCTAAGAACGCAGACTGGTAGTGTTACTGGAATTCCTCAAAGAATGAGTAGAATGCATGAACATACAAGCACTGTCTCACTTACAGAAAAACATATCAGTAACAGAAATACAACATAAAGGACCCTGTCTTCCACTTGGCATAAAGCATAAAGCACGGCATGGCGCAGAGCAGGTGTCATTGCTAGTTTCCAACCAACGTAGTAGTCATTTTCACACCCAGTGCCTATGTTCGTTAAATAGTGAATATACTTGTGCTCCTGTGTGCACCCATGGGTGTGTTGGTCTTAAAATGAGGTGTGGTCAGGATCATTGCCGGTTGGATTGCTATCATGAGGAGGTTGAAAGTGACTGCACCATAAACCACCTGGTCTTATTTTGAGTGCAGAGTTGGTCTGATATTTATATGGCTCAATAATCAGATAAACCTTAAGGCGGGTTCATGGTGCATGTACACTCTGCTTGTACACACAGGTCAGGTCAGGTCTGTGACCATCCACCACATTATGGAACCACCTTGGATCCTGGATGGCAACCATCCAGGCAGACAACCGGCCCATTTCCACCTCTCAAAAGTAACCATCTATCTGCAGCAGCCAAGTGATACATGGGCGTCTCCTAGGCCTTCTCTAGCTGGTAGGGCCCTCAAAACTGAGTCACCTGCATGATGGATCATGCCCAGAGAATACGCTACACAATGCAAGTGATACTCCTCATCTTAGTAGCCGTTTGTTTGACACAAAGCGGTACCCAAGGATCCTCTGAAGAGACCTAGTACCAAAGCCATCTACTTGTTGCCTTCTATTACTGGTTAGCATCCAAGTCTCACAACCATACACACAACTAAACTGAATTCAAAACAACACTACAAAAATTCAAAATAAACACTAATGGAAAAATAGAAACCTTCACCTTACTGCTTCACTGTATCCCTCAGGGAGCTTTGGTGGCTGCTCTCTGCTCAAGCACTTCGACATGTTGCAGAGAGATCCGCGAACTCACCAGTATCCCTCTCACTTGAGTCTGCTGTCTAAATAGCAGCGCACAAGTTGCTGGCACACCCCTGCTCTTAAAGGGAAGGACAGATGACAATCTGATTGGTTTAATTCATGTTATGCCAAAACCACACTCATGACTAACTAAGTGATGAAATACAACCCCTTTACACCCTGCACCCTACTTTGTGCTCAGATTGCACGCTGTGTACATACAAAGTGGAGTTGGACACACCCAAATGCACGTGTGCTCTATGCTTTAGACCGTCTGCTTTAGATCATCAACATAGGACCCAAAATGTCAAAGAAAGAAAGTAGACTTAACAGAGGAGACCAACTCCAGATGTCATCCAGATTAGACGGACCTCGGCAAGATCTCATCTTGAGCAGAAAGACATGTCCATATCCTGACGATGAAAGTTCAGGTCTTAGCAATCAAACCCATTGACCTTACACTGGACAAGACTGAGTGCAGAATGGTGAAGGGAGTGCAGAAAGGTTTGGGAAAAGACACAGTTTGCTAAAACAGAAAAGTTCCCGAAAACATTAAAACCCATTACAGTGTGACGTTTTTCAAATACAACCTAAAATTAAAAATACATTCAGACTAAAATCCTGAGGCAACATTGGTCATGATGAATACTCATTGTAAGAATAGCTAATAATGCACAATAGCTAATTATAATTTAACCCTTTGGGTACTATAAACCATTTCCACCTGAATGACATACCCAATTTTCTGTCTACCAACTGACACAAAACCTTTTAAATTCTCAGGAAAATGTTTTGGTATCAAGCTTAGAGATTTGCAGGTTCAACCATGATAACAAAAACACTAAACTATTTTGGTGAACAGAGGTTTTTACTTTATTTCATATTGGACATTTTTCAAAATTGTTATATCTCAAGCAGAACAATGTTTGTGATGTTGCTAAATATGGAAAATTAAACTGCAGAATGACCTCTATTTTTTTTGAACAAACAGATTAAAAAAATTGTATTTGGTGCCATTGTTGTCCCTGTTTTGGCACAAAGTATCATGGTGCCCGTTTTGTGCCAAAACAGATTTTGGCACAAAAAGAAAGAAATAAAGAAAGCAGAAAAAACAAAAGCAAATTTACAGTTTTTCACACATTTAAAAAAAGAAGCCTTCTTTGTCATTTAACTTTTCCAATTTTCCTTCTCCAACACAGCTGTTGACAATTTTGAGACTAATTCTTCTCCATACAGGTCCCTCCATGTGACAAAGGTATATTACATGATCTACAAATGAAAACCAAAATTAACAAATGTGTACAATGGTTGTACTCACAATCCCAATCCAAAACACAGCATGCATTTGTGGATCGTTGCAGACACCGCACGCAAATGTAACCTGATCGGTGAGAATTAGACAATTCCAGTATCATTTGGAGATCATTTTATAAACATTTATGTCCATTTTAAGACGTAATTCTCTACATAGACCCATCATATCACACATATTTTTTGCAGGCGAAACTGTGCCTGTTGCCATGTCTAAACAAAATCTAAAAGATCTACAGATACATCAATGAAATTCTCTGTCAAATTACAGTGAAGGACTTTAAAATTTATACTGACATCATTGGGAAGTCAAGAAGCCAAGTTTTAGCCCAGAGGCTATCTTGTACATTTGATTTTATTCAGAATTAAAGTGTTAGAAAATGTTGTGCTTTAACTCGTTTTAGTCCAGAGAGGGTAAGCTTTCTAATGATATCAATATCTTGTCTTTTTTTTTTGACAAAACATTGCAAATCTGACTTACAGGGAACTTGGCCTGCCCATGTGTTTCCCCAGTTTTAAGAGTTTAAAGAGAGCATACGTGTTTTAACTCTGGATTTAAAGTAACATCTTAGCATTATCTCAGCAGGCATGTTATTCCAGAGAAAACAGAAAGCCCTGAAACCTGCTGTCTTATTTTTCACCTTTGGTGTACAAAGTAGGGCTGCATTTTGACAGCACAGGGCAGAGGAAGGTACATAAGGCTTCATGAAATCTGTCAGATAAAAGATTGTTCGACCATTCAGTGGAATGTATGTTACCAACAAAATCTTAAAGTCTGAAATCACATATACATGAAGCCAGTGCCAGGAGGATAGATTTGATGTAATCTGGTAAAATTTGCTAGTGTTGGTTAGCATTCAAGTAGCATTTTGAACCATTTGATGACTTCTATTACCAATTCAATTCAATTCATTAATATAGCACCAAATCACAACATAGTCACCCCAAGGCGCTTCACAAGGGTAAGGTCTAACCTTACTACCCCCTGAGCAAGCACAATGGCAACAGTTGCAAGGAAAAACTCCCTGGATATTTTATTTTATTACCAGGACTTGGCAGGCTGGAAAGAGCTATATATCTGTAGTAAGAATCTTTATATCAGATGATTTTATTATTAGCCCACTTTTTTTAACTCACTATAAAAACAGCCTGAATCTATACTCTACATTCCTCATGTATGTTAACTCATCCTCCGCAGCAAAAGCAAAAATAGGTGGAAATGGCTCTGGGCAACAGCACACGATCAAAATGCTAATACACTTTATTGCAGCTCTGCTACAACATGGAAATCCAAATCTTTTCACAAGATTCAATTCTTTTCAGAAAGTGAGGTGACATACACCAAACATGTCCTCTGGTTTTAGACCACCCCTTGCGCCAAAATCCTGAAATTACTGCTCTTCCCTATAAGCAATCAGAGCTGCGGTCAGTGGTTGATGGTACAGCGACGTCATAATCTCAAGCAAAGACCAGGCTTTGCTGATGTCACTAGTGTGGATATTATCGAAAGAACCTTTTTTTCACACTTGGGGTCATTAGAGAGTGTGTCCAGACCCACAACCCTTTTCCCTAAGAGTGTGTGTTTGTAAAATCTGCTTTAAAATATGGATGTGGTCAAGACTTTTGGCTTGATTTGAAAAATAGTAGGCTAGGGTTTGCTTTGAGCAGATGTTCCCAAACATTTTTTTTCTGTCAAGCCCCTTTTGGTTTTGTCCGCACGTACCATTCCATCCACGTACATTTGGAAATCGACAATGTTTTTTCTTATTTTTGAATTCTGTCAGAGCACATTAAAGCTGAAAAAATATATATATGGGATAGCATACAGCTGGCAGCCAATTGTCCAGTTCCTTTAGGTCATTTAAAAGAAAGTGCTCTGAGCCAACTGTGACTCATACTAGACTGATATATATACAGTACAGATGATGTAACAAAAATGCCCAAAATGGATGTAATTGCTTTCAAATTAAATTTGACACTCACCTCCTCCTCTCCTGATAACCACGATTAAATCCTACGTGGTTTAATTTTTAAATAAAATGTTCATATTTGTGTAACACAAAAACAGACTGACCAGAGTTGAATTTTCTGCAATTTTATCCACCACATTTCTTTTGCACATATCTTGGCAGTGACATTCATGTTTCTGTGTCCTCAGCCTTTGAGATTAATGCCCCTTTTCCACTGCCGGTATCTACTCGACTCTACTCGACTCGGCTCGCTTTTTGGCGCATTTCCACTACAAAACGTGGTATGTGGTACCAGCTAAAAGGTACTTTTTTTAGTATCACCTCCGTCGAGGTTCCAACCGAGCCAAGCCGCGCTAAATATGACGTACACAGGCTACTGGCCGCTGATTGGCCAGAGAGTACTGGCCGCTGATTGGCCAGAGAGTACTGGCCGCTGATTGGCCAGAGGATCGTCACTGATGAGTCAGCAACGCGACGTCCACCCGGCAAACAACAAACGCGGAAACCGGGAAGAAGCGGAGACGCTCCTCTCTCTTGTGAGCGGTGAAAATATTCAAAAAGAGCTCGACGGAGCGACCCGCAACGAGAGGGTGTACAAGAGCATTGCTGAGAAGATGGCAGGGTTCAGTCCGCGTCGATTCTGCTGAGGATTGTTGATGGTAAGTGTTTTTGTGTCTGTAGTC
>OMMV01164187.1:0-10759 GCA_900302635.1 Chatrabus melanurus
TTTTAGAATTAAATTATAGTGCACATGAATAATAATGTAATGTGTGACATCTGGGTGATTTATAGGCATCATATTCCACTGCAATTAACTGCAACTGATCACAGCACCTTGATTGATATTAAATTTGTCTGGGATTCAAAAGCGCAAAATAATAGTTTTTTGGCAGTAACTCAGTAAATCCAACATCACTGCCAGTTGCCAGTGCATTTCATTTTCATCCTCATCATTATTAAAAAAAACACACATACACAAACACAAACAAGTAATAAAAAAACATAAATATAACATGGACACAGGAATGGCCAAAGCATAACAAGCAGGCAAACAAGTTTGGAATGGCATATGTCACATGTGCACAATTCCACAATTATTGGTCATATGTGTAAATATGTGGTAAAATATAGTGTACACACATTACACATTCCTGTGTGTGCATGTTGCATTGGTGGGAAAATAGGACTGGTGAAACTGTTCTTGCACAAAAGCTTTGTAGATCTATGAACATATGCAATAAAAACAAAATAATGCGATGATTGAGTCATTGTTGTCATGGTGGCCAGCAGGAGGCGCTGTGCAGTGAAAGTTAACCTCACTCCCCGATGCCAAAAGACTTTCTAGAGACAGATTCTAGAGGCTTTAGCTTTGTGTTTAGAACGTCTGCCTCCCATGCCAGTGAATGTGAGTTTCAATAAATGTTTTCAATAAAAACATTTGTTGTTTTCTCCAACTGCAACACCAGTCTTTTTTATTTATTTTTTTCTCTCGGTTGCGGTTGTTCAGAGCAGGAACAAAGCCGGAAGGTAAACAAACGATCAACAAATTTGCGCGCCCTTCCGTTCTGGCGGTGAATTGCACAGCGACACGGACCAACGCGACGCAGAACTTTGAAAGGTGCCCGACGGCGTCGAAGCTACGGCGTGGCTCCGCCGTAGCTTTGACGCAGAAGCATAAAGCGGCCTTTAGGAGTACAGCTCTTCCTCAGGTGTTACAATATGTCTGGGGTCACCAACACTGCTCCTGGAGCACACCTGCCCTGCATGTTTTCCAACTTTCCTTGCTCCACCCAGTGCTAATTAATTAAGTCAGGTGTGCTCAACCAATCAAGTGCTAGTAAACACCAGAATTGACAAATGAGTTGTGGTTACAGAAGGTACACATGGAAAACATGTAGGGCAGGTGAACTTTAGGAGCAGGGTTGGTGACCCCTGCAATATGCTACATCAAGGTTTTTAAACAAGTCATCTTAGAGAGGCCATGTGACTCTAATACTGTTTTCTCTGAGCTTGTGGCCAGAGCATCCTTCGTTCAATTCCCCAATCAGACCCGAAAAATCACTAAGGTGCCCGTGAGCCCTTAATCCCCAATTTGCTTTACTTTATCATATGGGTAAAGAAAGAAACATACAGATGCTGCTAAATGCTGTACTTATTCACTAACTGCAATCGCCGGCTCAGAATTGTCTTGTATAGAATCACCTCAGTTCTTGAAATGGAAACTGATCTGTATAAAAGTGCGATCTCACCGTTAAATATTAGAGCGCTCTTTATTCTCACACTTTCCTTTCTCTCTCTCTTTTCTTCACTGTCCCTCTCTCACAGGACGGACAGTAATCATGTCCACCCACCACATGGATGAGGCCGACCTGCTGAGCGACCGTGTGGCTATCATCTCTCAGGGCCGCCTCTACTGCTGCGGCTCACCCATTTTCCTCAAAAACTGTTTTGGCGCTGGCTTCTACCTCACTCTTGTGCGACGTATGAAATACAACACATCAAAGGTGGCCACTTATGACTGCCAAGCTTTGAGTGCAGTATATTTGTGACACTGTGATTTTAGTGGTATCGAGTGTTAGTTATTTCAAGTTGATAAGAGATCTGATGTACCAACAGAATTCTATTCTACATATGAAACAGCAATTGTAAAAATCTAGATTGATTTTCTTGGCAGTTACAAAGTGAAATAATTTCTAATGGCATGCACCACAATGTCGTAGTAATGGTAGGGATGGCACAGACTAGTTGATCAGTCGACATTATTGCTCTGCAGTGAAGGTTTAAGCTTGATGTCGATGAATCACTGATCATGTGATTATGACACGCCATCTGCTGCACTTTAGTATCAGTAGTGTTTGGTAAGACTCGTCCCGAACTCCATGAGAGCTCTCCCAACATGGGAGTCGGACACACCCTTGGATAAGAGGCCGGGGGAGGGGCTAGTCCATCAAAAGCAATGCTAGGGACTGACTGAAAACCTACAAAGCCTTCCACTTCCTGACACTCCTCATGGTATTCAATACTATGGATGCAAAAAGCAAAAACTGTGACTGTAAGGACCACGAAGGTGAGGAAAAGGCTTAAAGTCTGCATCACACGGGACAACCCGATAGGATACGATGTGCCATAATAAGGGGTGTCCACCAGTGTTGTGCGTAGAGCGCAATAATGTACGACCTGGATATAAGACAGCGACGAATTCCTGCTCCGCAAACCATCAGCAGCTCTTATCATGCACTGCCGGATCAAACGGCGACAACAGCAAAGTTTGACCAAGGATTTCCAGACCATGTCGGACACTTACAAATACCTAATGGCCGAGTTGGAAAAGGTCAACATTCTAAGCTTCAAAAATTTCAAAAAGTGTACCCAAACATCTTCTGCCGTCCTGTGAATAAAGTGAGTTTAGCACAAAATATTTGCTCGGTTACACACATGAGAGACCTGATCTTCGGTGAGTTAATTTTCTCTGATACCAACATTTCAAACTTTGCTTCTTCTTTACCATTTAAATGGAACTTGTAGTGCACAAATGTTTCTGCAAAAGATGTGTTATGAGTTGTGAGCGTATGCATTAATTTTTGTGGATACAGATGATCCCTTCTCACGTGGTTTTATTTTGTTTTATGATGTCATTAGTAGTTCGTTGACCTCAACTTGACTTTCATTACATAACTGTCAGCTTTAAAAATATCTGAAGTTGTGCAACCTCTAAATTCCAAACAAGTGTATTACTGAGCACTTATACTGTAAATAATAATATTTCATAAGGCTTACCACGAGAGTGGTAGAAAACAGATGGCATATCATCTTATTTAGTAAAAGACATTCAACATCAGTGTCCCACCGATGTATGTAAAGGAGTTACTGTGGTATTAACTGGGGTTGTGAGACAGATTTTAAATAATAAATTTAAAAACCTAAATTGTTTTTGCAGGTCAGCTGTGACTGTACGCAGAGTTGCTCGTGCAAATGCTCCAAGTGCTCAAAATTCAAAGAGAACCAGGATGACGGCAAGACATCAGACAGACATATGGACGGTGAGGTCACCATTCATTTGCTCCACTATTATATGTGAACACACCAGTCTGCTTAAAGCTGTACTTCTACAATAACCACAACACAATAGATCCTAATCTCTCTGTCATTTTGGTGAACAGTACATAGTTATGCTCTGGACTGTAGTCAGACCGCTTACTGTACCCGATGCCTACACACCTCCCTGTACTTATACTACACTGTATCTGTTGCCCGCTGTGATTTTGCACCATAGGCAGGTATATCGTATTGCTTGATGGTGTTGTATTCCCAGACAAAAATTTCACTAGCCCCACCATAACCCCAGTAGAAAATTGACATTTGCTTTTGACATTTCTCACCACCACCATCATCCTCTGAGTGATCCAGTCCTATATCATGCTGAGGTTCTATAGACCCCATGAGATATTGTTTATGCCCTGCACTGGGCAAGTTCAAACTACTCACATACCACAAGATATATTTATTCTTCCATCATTCCGTTTACTTTGGGAGGCTAGCATGATTAAAAGTGACTTTCATGGTCAAACAACTCTGTCCATGAACCAGAACCTGGTGAAATTGAGAAATGGGAGGGCAACAGTGGATAGCCACCTGTAGAAGAGCAGCCTCTACCATGACTTTCTCCTTTATTGTGACATGTGTTGCTGTGAACCAGGACATGTGGCCATTACCTGCACTGTCAGCAAAACTTGGTGAAAAGGTTTGGCCATTTCTGCAACAAACACCAGTAGATTTTGGGACAGATCCAGGTCAAGGATTGGACAAAGAACATTTTTAAAGAATTTTATAAAAATGTGAGAGGCCATTTTTTTTTTATACCAACAAATAGGTTTTCACTAAACTTGGTGATAATATTGGACCTGGCCCAGAATGGAAAGCATTAAATTTTGTAGTGGATCCACTTTTGCCATGGCAGTCACCTGGATTTTAATGAGTGTCCTTGTAGTTTTTCTGTTTCTATTACTACTACCAGCGATACTCAAACAATTCTAAAATGTTTACTAAAATTAATCAGATGTATCCAATGCCTGATTTAGACTCTAAAAGGCACAAGTGCCGTAATGGACAGAAAATAGAAGATATTAAAGGGGGCACATTGTGCAAAATGAGTTTTATCAACCGTATACAGTATTTATAGATACAGCTACATGTTAAACTTTCCCAGAGTCCCATAATTCAATTTTTATATAATTTTTCAATAAGTAAAAATTAGGACTGATACAGTTTATTTCAGACGTGTGTGACATATGTCCATATCTGGACTCCTGCAAACTCAATGAGTCAGCCTACACTTTGTGTGATATGCCCACATGGTCTGCGATAGAAAGACAGAGAGAAGAAGAAAAAAAGAGGGTGTGGCAAGCAGCCATCTTTTTCTATTTAAAGCAACAGACACAAGTTGTTTCTTAAAAGACCTGAAAAATTTTTAAAGGATGCAGCACATACGTGTCTACTTGTATTATATTTTTAAGACATCTTTTGACCTATATTAGCTTACTGAAAAAGTGGCCAATATGACTCCTTCAAGCAAACAATGGTAAGATTTTGATAAAATGTGTGGTACTTCAAATTCAGCCTCTACCATTTATCTGTAGGTAACTTGGAAAGGATCACGGCACTGGTCCATCACCACGTTCCGCAGGCCCGTCTGATCGAGGCCATTGGTCAGGAGCTGACCTTCTTGCTGCCAAACCATGACTTTCAGCCGAGAGCCTATGCCAGCCTCTTCAGGGAGCTGGAGGAAACGCTGATGGACATTGGCCTCAGCAGCTTTGGTGTGTCTGACACATCGCTGGAGGAGGTATGTTGAAAAGAAAGACGTGGTTAGAAGTTTTATTACCATATTATTAAAGCATAAAAATTTTTTTTAACATTCGCTGCTTACAACTGTATACTGTATGCTGAACAGTTTTATATCGGTAAAGCAAAGTTCTTTTTCAATAAACTCAGTTTTTAAAAGGCTAGTACATTTTTGAACAAGGAATTTTTGATAAAGTTCACTCGGGCTTTTGCAAATTGTATTCAAATGACACGGCTCTGTTAAGAGTTATGAATGACATCATGGTTACTGTAGATGTTGGTGAGTTTTCTGTCTTTATTTGCCATTTGCCAACAGCCTTTGATACTGTTGATCTTAAAATTTTGATAAATAGGCTTCACCACATGGTGGGTATTACTGGATCTGTGCTTCACTGGTTCTTACTTTGTCGAACCAACAGCACTTTTTCTGTCTGTTTCATTACTTTATGTCAGACAAGCTGCTTTGACTTGTGGTGTTTCACAAGGTCCAATTTTGTGACCTATTCTAGTTTGTTTGTAGTTGCTTCATCTAGGGCAAATAATTACTTATTTTGAAAACATTTCTTACCATTTGTATGCTGATGATATCCAGCTCTCTTGCTCTTTTAAACCTTCTGAGTTTCATAAACTCAGTGACCTGAGTGAATGTCTGCTTGCCCTCAAGCATTGGTTAGCTGATAACTTCCTGCAGTTAAATGAAGGGGGGAAAAATAATCCAGTAACTTTGATCATCACTCCAGACAGGTCAATCCCTTGGATCAAGGAGTGTATTGGATCCTTAGGCTCATCTGGGTGGACTGGGATAATGCAGATGAAGTGTCTTGTGCAAGGACATCAACAGTTCATTTGACTGGGAATTGAACCCAGGTTGACATATTGGTAGCCCAACTCTTTATCTCACTGAGCTACTTGCGTTGTCATCTTAGAGAGTTCTATATTATTTTGTCATGTTAGTGGAAATACTGTTCTTTCTTTCATTTGAGAAACATTGCTAAACTCAGGTCTGTTTTGTCTAAGGCTGAATTGGAAATGATTATTCATGCTTTTATTTCAACTTGGTTGGATTATAGTAATTCCCTTTTTATCTGTCACAACTGAATAAAACATCTTTGAATCATCTTCAAACAACACAGAATGCTGTGATAAGGCTACTCGGAGGTGTCGTACTACTCCTGGCAGTGGTACAGTGGCAGTGCTCTTGCTTCTCAACAAGAAAATCAAAGGTTCAAAGCTTACCCATGCGCCAGTCTACTATCACCCCTGCAGATGCTTTAGGAAGGGCACCCGGTGTAAAAATTGTGCCAAATCAACAAGTGGATCCATACCAGATCTGCTGCAGCAAAAAAGATTCGCACATTTGCTCCCAGTGACTTTTAGAATCCATTATAAAATTCAGATTTTAACTTTTAAAGCATTGCATGGTCAGGCACCCCAGTATATTGCAGACGTAGACCTCTTACAGAGCTATACCTCCAGTCATTCTTTAAGGTCCTCAGGTCAAAGGTTATTTGAGGCTCCCTGTACCAGTTTTAAACCCCATGGAGACCATTCTTCATTCTATGGACTCTATGGATGCTTTTAAAAGACATCTATAGGCATTTCTCTTCAGACAGGCATTTGGGTATTGTATTCCATTTTCTGTTGTTTATGTTTTCTGCATGAAATATATTTTATATTCATTTTATATTTCTGTAGTTCTATAGTGAAGCACTTTTTTGAAGCACAATTTGACTACTTAATAATAATAATAATAATGCTATTTACAATCAATGAAAACAGAAATGCAGCATTTTCATTTTTGCTCCCATTTTTTCATGAGTTGAAGTAAAAGATCTAAGACTTCTATGAATATAAAAAGGTTTATTTTCCTTGAGTTTTGTTCACAAATTTGGTAAAAACTATGTTCATGAGCATTTCACCTTTACCAGGATAATCCATCTACCTGGCAGGTGTGGGATATCAAATGCTGATTAAACCGCATGATTATTGCACAAACATGCCTTGGCCTGGTCACATTAAAAGGCCACTCAGGAATGTGCAGTTGATCTGGAAAAAAGACCGTTATTTGGCACTGAACTACTACTTTTTTGGAGGGGGAGGTGGCAGAAATCCAATCAGTATCTGGTGTGACCACCATTTGCCTCACGCAGTGCAACACATCAGGTTATATTGATTGTGCAATGTGGAATGTTGATCCACACCTTCACTGGCTGTGTGAAGTTGCTGGATATTGGCAGGAATTGGAAAATGCTGCCATCCATGTCAATGCAAAGCATCCCAAACATACTCGGTAGGTGACATGTCAACATGGGGCCTAGCATTATCACGTTGCAGCATGAGACGATGGCGGCAGATGAACAGCATGAGAGTGGGCCTCAGAATCTCACCACAGCATCTCTGTGCATTCAAGTCGCCATCAATAAAATGCACCTGTGTTCTTTGCCCGCCCACACCATAACCCCACCACCATCAGAGGCCACTCTGTTCACAACGTAGACATCAGCAAACCACTCACCCTCATGAGGCCATACGCTCTGTAACACAGCGTAAACTGGCATTCAGCCATAAAAATGAGCTTTCTTGAAGTGGTTTCTGACAGTTTGTGCAGAAATCCTTCAGTTGTGCAAACCAACTGCTTCAGCAGCTCTCATTAGGTTCCTGTCAGTAAAGTAATGTGTTTTCTTGTAGATTTTCTTAAAAGTTACCGCTGACGGGAATGCAACCAACAACAAATATATACAAGGTAAAAGAAAAAGTTTTCATAGCACCACTCTTTACCATCTGCGTCTCCTGTTGTGTTATTGTGTGTAAATGTGTAGTTGTATGTCTTTTAGCCCTTTTCTCCATCTACCCTTCCTCATGTGAGTTGTGTCCTTTGTATCCAACTACAACTCTCTTAGACAACACATTGTTGCAGCAGATTTCTCGAGCCAGTCTCTGTGGATTCAACAGAGTAGCGGTTGAAATGGAACAACCAAAAGGTGACAGCGGCTTTCAGCTTGTAGCTCTCAACATTTGCTACTGTCGTGGAAAAAAAGGGGGACATGTGCTCCCAGGGTTTGCCTTGAAAATATACTTTTTTTTTTTCTTTAAAAAAAAAAATACAAGAGGTCACTGGTGGGAAAAAAAATGCGTTCTTTTATCTTTGCTTCAAAACAGGAATGGATAGTGTTTCTTTTGTAATAACAGAGATAATAGAATGCGGAGAACTTCAGCTTGGGCATTTTGATCTGGAGCTATCTTCGGAGTATTCATAACATGCAAAATAAGCAGTACGGCTTGTAGAGCAAATGTGGTTTAAGTTTAGCACTTATTGATCGCCGTAGTCAAACAGCATGTGCTTGGCTTAACTGTAAAACCTGATAAGTTGGTTTACCTCAAACAATTTGAGGAAACTCATTGCCTTAAATCAATTAAGTTCCGTTAACCCAAATAATTCAAGCATTACAAATGATTTGAAATGAGCAAAATTGACTAAATTTATTTGTGTTACATTAACTCATATAACTTAATAATTATGAAATAAATCACAGTATTCATCAAGTAATCTGAAATTATAAATATTAAATGTATCTGAAATAAGTAACACTAACTTAAATATGTCTTTGACGCATTTTATGGTTTAAAAATTTCAAAGCTCTTTTCCATGTTAGCTTTTAATGCTATTAGGGCACATTTTTATTTATTTATTTTGTTTTTGTGTGTCTCATTCAGGGATCAAATACAGTGACAGTTTGTGTTCCACCTATTCACGGTTAACCATACACAGGAACTGACCCGCCAACCTTTCAGTTTGAATCCAACCTGTTCTTGAGCCACAGTTGCTAAATGTTGCTCCTTGAGTTTGTTAATTCTATTTTATTTGGTAAAATTTAAAAAAAAATAAATTTACATTTTAGTTTTTTTTTAACGCTACTATTTTTTCTGTTTAAGACTACTCTCTTTCTTTTTTGTTGTTTATGTTGTTGTGTTTGTTAAATAATAAAAACAAAATGGCATCAGTAAGCATTTTTGTGATGACACCATCCTGTTGGGCAGCCGTGGCTCAGGTGGTAGTGCACGTTGTGGGTGTACTAAGAGGTTGATAGATCAATTCCTGGCTACTTCTGCATGTCACAGTGTCCCTGAGCAAGAGATTAAACATAAAAGTTGCTCCCAATACTGAAGTGAGTTAGTTTGACAAAATCTTTGGCTATAAAGACCAATTGGTCAAAATTGAAAAAAAAAAAGCACGAAAACCCTGTGTGGAAATTATAGTTTTTATTTATTTATTTGAAATTTGATTGCATTAAATATTTAAGCCCGGCGACAACGAAAGTCGCGGGCTTATTAAGCCCACCGATGAAAGTCGTGGGGCTATTATTTTCGCCTCCATGTGTCCGTCCGTCTGTCTGTCCATCTGTCTGTTAACAAAATATCTGAAGAATGCCTTGGCGGATTTCAACCAAATTTGGCATACAAGTTGCCTTTCACCCAAGGATGAACCCATTAATTTTTGAACAGCCAAGGTCATAGCATTACGAAATGGCAAAAATTTGCATTTTTCGCCCAATGCAAATAGATAGCAAAAGCAAATTCAAAGGCCTGTAACTCCAGAAATAGGACAGATTGACCAACAGTTACTATTGAACATTAATAGGAAGTCATATCTGGGCTTTCAAAAGACACCAATAGAAATGACCTTGAGTGACCCTGAATGTCCAAGTCAAGGTCAAGCAAACTTGAATCACTTATTGTGGTAAAACTGTGGGCTTGCACATCCTGAGATAGTATTACATAGAAAAGCTATTTGGGCTCGGTGGGCTTTGCACTCTCTGAGTGCTTTTCTATTTGTTTTCGCTGATGTGTGTCTGTCTGTCTGCCTGTCTGTCTGACTTTTAATAAAATATCTCAAGAACGCCTAGGTGGATTTCAACCAAATTTGGCCCACAAGTTGCTTTTCACCCAAGGATGAACCCATTAACTTTTGAACAGCCAGGGTCATAGCATTGCGAAATGGAGAAACCTTTGATATTTTCACCCAATGCAAATAGATAGGATAAGCAATTTCAAAGGCCTGTAACTCCAGAAATAGGGCAAATACACCCATGGTTACGATTGAACATTAATAGGAAGTCATATATGGGCTTTCAAAAGACACTATTACATTTTACCTTAAGTAACCCTGAAGCTCAAAATCAAGGTCACTCAACTTTTGATCGCTTATAGTGGCTAAACGGTGCAAGATAAGCCCATAGTTATTATTAGACATGAGTAGGAAGTCATATGTGGCCTTTCTAAATACGCCATCAGATTTAACCTTGGGGTGACCTTGAAGGTCAAAATCACTGTCAATCAAACTTTGAAATTTTCACCCAATGCAAATAGATAGGAACACCATTTCAAGGGCCCGTAACTCCTGAAATAGAGCAGATAGACCCATAGTTACTTTTGAACATTAGTAGCAAGTCATATATGGGCTTTCAAAAGACACCATTAGAAATGACCTTGCTTGACCCTGAATGTCCAAGTCAAGATCAAGCAAACTTGAATCACTTATTGTGGCAAAACCATGGGCTTGCACATCCTGAGATACTATCACATAGAAATGTTATTTGGGCTCGGTGGGCTTTGCACTCTCTGAGTGTCTTTCTAGTTCAAACAAG
>OMMV01164213.1:0-11336 GCA_900302635.1 Chatrabus melanurus
CTGCGCTACCACCATTCACATGGTGGGACTGCAGACGGCACCCAACGAACTGTGCACGCGTGTACCCATCATGGCGTGGAACACCTGTGCCTTCACCATTCAGGCCATAGGTACGATTTAGGTTATTGCACCTCATTATTTAATGTTTTTTTTTTTTTTTTTTTTTTTTTTTTTTTTTTTTTTTTTGTTAATTTTTTTTTTTTTCCCCTCTCCATTGGACAGGCTTTGACGTAAACCATATCAGTTAAATTTTAGATATTTTTCTTTAAGTCTGTTTTTTTTTTTTTCATGTTTTGAGAACTTTGTAAGTCTAATGCTTAGTTAAGAGTTAACTATCCATTTTTAATCGAGGTTATAAGGCTTTAAAAACGAGTAATATGTGGCGATATAAAGGTTGTTATTGCTTTAAGGGTCAGAGGGACCAGACGAGTCTCTCTGAGTCTGTCTTTCTGGAAACACTGAGTTTTACATTTTGCTGCAGTCACAAAGCAGCCATTTTGTAAATGAACATTTAGGTGCGGAATATAGACACTGACAGATAATGACTGAAAACGTTATGTTAAAGAGTTTTATGAAGAGCTGCAAACGTGCAGTCCCGTGTTCTGTGTTTTGGACGGTCGTTTGTTGGAAAAATGTACAGTTGGATTGGAACATGGACTTGGGCATGAGTTTTCTGCAGCTCGGGCAGATGCTGATAATTCAGTAACTGCATCATTCACATGGCTCTGTGGCTGACTGTTTTGGGTTTTTTTTAAATTTTTTTTTTTAAAGGGGGGTTATTTTGTTGGTCGTTATGCCATCTATATGGTGGCATTGGATAGATGGGTTGTTTTATTATTATTATTATTATTTTTTTTTAATAGAAGTACCATTGTATCTACTTGTGCACAGTATCTGTACCAAAAAAAAAACTGGATTGATGAGCTGCAGTCTGCCTGTTTTGGGAGGAATGAAATTCAGTTTTGTCTGCAGTCATTTGACTGCCTTCCTTCAAGATATACCAAAAATATTTGTTAAAATAATTGCTGTGTATAGTCAGTGTAGCTTAGTGTAGTCCATATATTTATGAGTACAAAATCTCTTTTCATTGTCAAAAAATAGAGAAATGCAATATTTTGATTATCATTTTCCAAAGATAAACGTATTTTTTAATTTGACCAAGAGCCTCATTGCTCAACTTTTAATTGGCACCAAAAAAAGTGTGTTTGGCGGGTTGGGGCATGAAAAGGTACAGAGGGGTGACAAATTAAAGGAAAAACCTGAATAAACAGAACTCGACAAATGCACTGCATAGTTCTCTTAAGCAATTCCATGGATCCACAATACTCGCGAGAGGGACTTCTGCTGTCGGCATTAGCGTGGCGCAGAGAGTACATGTGCGATGAATAACATTAAGCCAATTCACAAAAGAAAACATCACAGAATTTATCAAGGCATGTAAAGTGGAGCTGTGAGTTGTTTGTTTTGCATACACTGTAAACGTGTAGCGCCGCAGTGGATCATCCACTTCTGCGTTTCCAATATTGACAATTTCCCATGCTGCTCTAGCGCTCTAAGTGGCGCTTCTTATTGTGGATCCGCTGAATTAACATCCCATCATTTTCTGTGGCGTGTATGAAAATGCAGTCATCAGATCTCAAACCAACTAGACATCAATGGGAGGTTCTGGACCGACGTGTTGGACAGTGCTGTCCACCGGCATCATCAGAACACCAAATCTTTTAGAACAGCGGTATTCCACAGGCTTGTAGAATCAATGCCAAGGTTCAGTGAAGCTGTTCTGTGGCCCGACTCCTTTCTAAGACACTTTACGTTGGTTTTTCCTTTAATTTGTAATCCGTCTGTATTTTCCTCTAGCTCTTTTCACTTACTTCAAAAATCTCCAGAGCTTTGCCGTTAACTTTTTTTCTTTTTTTCGCCAAGTGATGTAATGGCTTGCTTTCTATCTCTTCTGGCAATTTTGGTAGCGGTTTTCATAAACGTGGTAATTATTCCTTTTTGGTTTTGTACTGATATTCAGCCATAAACCAACAGCTTGAACCAAAGTGGTTTTCCTCAGCTGCTGTGCCTGCCTGAGCACACAAGTTGCCGTTAGCGTGATCTCTGCTTTCCACACTGCTGAGAGAAATTTCATTTTCCTCCTTCTTCCCACCTCGGTCAATAACCAATTGATCCTTGATTTTTGGTGCTGAAAAGGAATTTTAGCTTTAACAACCCGCTGCTGAAGCTCCTGGTAGAGTTGAGTTGTTGAGTCCTACATGCTTTCCTATAGCTTTATGACTGCATCCTGTGAAAATCAGGTTTTGTGGCTTCAGCCCTGTTGGCTGGAGGGTTCATGTAAACACATAGATCTGATCATCGGGTAATGCACTACACTACATTTTGAACCAGCATATTTCAAAAGAATAGTTCTCACATAAGTGTTTGTAAAGCAATGTCGGAATAATTGTTACACGCCACACATTCAACTGGCTCTATACTAAACAACCCCACAGAAAAGTAGCATTAATCTGCTGTTTCTCAAGTAATTCAATTAATTGCCACGCTTATACTACATGGCGTTCAATTTGTCCGTTATCCTCTCGTGTACTTCTTGATTTTCGTTGAATTATTTTTGACTGAATATACCTCAGCGGCACTTAAACATAAGGTTCACACGTAGAAATTTCTGTGTAGAATGTAAAAGTATTGTCAGGTTTACCATTCATAGTTTATACTGATGAACCATACATAGGAACCGTATGTAAAATGGACAACCTACTACTGCTATTTTCTAGTACTACTATTTATGGGGTATTTCCAGGTTTAAATATTATTTTGAAATCCTTGCCAAAGTAATAGCCTTTCTCTTTGCAGCCGGCTGGGTGTCTAGCTGATCTTGTTGCTGGTTTTCGGGTCTTTGAGGCCATGATGGGCCTATGAGGACTCGGTCCTGCTCTAGTGCTGTTTGTAGTTTTGAAAGTGTGTTAACAAGATGAACCAGTAGCCATCGGCACCATAGGATGTTACGGAAATATTTATCTGAGGAAAGACTTAATTAGAAAATTGATCTTTTCTTGATTCTATACCTATAAATATATATACAAACACCTGTAAGATATTCATATTTTATATTTGAACCAGTATGTTATCAAGACTGAATGTAGTGTTTCCTCATGCTTGTACTCAAAATCTCCCCAAACTCTGCCTTTTTTTAATTATTGCAAAATTGCAGTTTTTAAAAACTGTTAAGACCAAAAAAAAAAAAAAAAATCTGAGCTCACCTTGTGACCAGGTGAGATCTCTACAGTAGGAGGGGCTTGTTCAGGCGTTCCTGACAGACAGGTCCTGCAGAAAAATGGAGACTCTGAAACATCTGATCTTCTTAATGGTTTTTGTTTGAGTTGTTGTGGATTTGATTTGCTGTGCTGTCTTTAACAATCATATATATATATATTTTTTAAAGATACTTTCTGCCCTTAATTGTTTTGTGTAGTGTGAGAGGGCAAGATCACTGGCTTACTTAGTTTGACAAAGAATATTAACATTATCATTTATTGCCTTATTGTTACGTAGAAGACATGAGCATTGTAGCATTGATTGTGATGCGCATTGATATGAGTGCGAGCGTGGGGTGGAGCTCACCCAGTGCATTGTTGTCACTGAAACAGTACAGTGTACTTTGGGCATTTTGGATGGAGTCTGCTGTTGTGGCATGAGTATGTTTTTTTGGACTCAGACAGGTTGAGGATACCTGTGAGAAAAGCTTTACTAATAATTCCAGCAGGTGTGTATGTGCGCGGGAAAGTTGGAGTGAATTTGGGGGGCAGCCTGCAAACCATTATGGTGTTTTTTTGTTTTAGTTTTGTTTTTTTCTCTCCATATTTTCAAGTGAAGACATGAGAAACGAGAAGGGCACTCGTTAATTTAATTTACACACTTCTGCCAAGGTTCACCGCAACAAATTTTCCTTCCATTGACCCGTTGTGCAGAGCTGCCCCTAAATTTCCAAATCGGGCTCAGCCTTTTTGCCGGCTAATTCAAAAATTGCCTCATTATTAATGGACACCATTTTTTCCATTAAAGGTGTAGTGCCTTTGAATTTTCCACAGAATTGACATCTAATTATAAAGTACCATTATTTCTGTGGTATGTCACAAAATTACAGCTAATTTTATTGCTGGTAATTATTTTGGGGGGGGGTTTCCATGGTGAATATAGTGACTTCACTCTGAGTTTTTGTGGACAACATGGAGGAAGCACATGCACAATGTTTGAAGTTCATGTTGCATTCAGTGAAAACTGGGAACTCGGAATTTCCAATTTTCAACAAGGAAAAAATACCATTAGTAAAGCAATAAAAGGTTGGTCTCCCCGCTGACTTGGCAAGCCAAGTAAAAATGTAACTAACATTAGTATTGACAGCTGACACATCTGTCTAGCTGATAGCCAGCAAAACTTGTGTGTGAAGTATGTCCAGATTTTATCTGTAGTTCTTCCCAAAAGGATCTGGTGGCGTATGTTGGTGTCAGTTACTGTCTTTCCATTTCCTTTTTACATCGTTTTTTATTTTTATTTATTTTTAAAAAAACCTTTCATTTATAAAAGGAAGCTCGACTGCGTTTCTTTGGCTCCATGAAGCCAACACTAGAATATGTAGTGTAACATGACTGACTTTCTGTGTCATGGCATCTTGTTCCAAGTTCTACCCACATGGTTCAAATTCCTCCCCCCCCAAAAAAAACAAATTTGGGTCATGATGGAGATGTAAGAATATGAATACTTTATTTGAACACTATGGAACAAAATTATAGCGGTGCCAAAGAAAAATTTCATGAATTGAAGTACAAAAAAATTCAAAGGGACTACACCTTTAAATAATAAAATTGAAACTTTTTTAAAAACTCTGTGCAACACAGAAGAACGGTGGTCCATGTGAATTTGGCCCAGGTATTCAGACCTTCCTTCTCATACAGGGGTTAGTGGGGTTGGTGGCAGGATCGGCACGCTCACCCTGCTCGAAACCACCTGAGGGCAGACACGCTCAGTCTGATCTGTGTGGACCTTGTTTTTACTCTTTAATACAAAAGCAATAGAATTTAAGTCTCCACATCGAACGAGGGAACATTGATTGCAACAGTAGTAGAATTACAGAAATGCAGCATAATCTGTGAATAAGACATCAGATGATGGATGGTAGATGAAGTGCTGCGGTGTCTGAGGTGCACAAAGCGCCGACTGATGGCTGATTGATCGATCAGTCGCTCCAATCTGTTAAAGATGACAAGAACGCATGTACTTGAAAAAATTTAAAGGCGGAATGAAATTTGGCTCATTATCTCACAATATGTGAAGTTTGATCTGCTAATGCATCTACACTGCCCCCTGTAGGCCAATTCCAGTTAATTTTGGGTCCTGCCTCAAACTTTTACATAAAGATTAACTTTACACCACCTGAGCTGCAATACACCCAAAGAATTCACAATTTCAGCCAAGCTTCCAGTCCCACACGTCTGAGTTTTTAATCAATGAAATGTGCCCTTTAGGAATAATCCTGGCAGAACAGCGGTTAGAACTCTGGTCTCACAGCACGAAGGTTCTGGGTTCAAGCCCACTCGTGCCTGGTTCCTTTGTGTGTGGAGCTTGCATGGCTTTCCTGCAGTTTCTGCCCACCATCGAAAACATGCACTTCGGCTTTGTTTTCCGTGTATATCTGGAGTTGCGTCAGGAAGGCTGTGCTGCGTAAAACCAAATGATATGCAGATCCAGATGCGGGTAAAGCCGCGAGTCCCTTGGCAGAGGTAAAAATTTTCTTGGCTCCACCCATTTATTCACATCTACTTGTAAACCGCTTCAATTTTCGACAAGGCCCAACTTTTCAAACGAGTTTTGTGAAAACTTTTCTTCGATTTTAAAGTCATTTCCATCAGGCATTGATAAAACTATAACCCTCCTTGAAGGAGGCAGTGAAAATGCTGTTTAATATTTTTTGTCTCTGCTGAATAATTAAAGCTCATTAGCCAAGTGAGTCTTTAGTTTCACCGTAGTGAATCCACACTTGGTGTTTCAAATCCAGTTGTCGTTGTCTCATGCCGGATAGTTTGACTCTCTGCTCGGTTTGTTTTAACCGTCAGTTCGGTTGCACTCAGCACTGGCTTTGCTTTAATGCTCTAGTTTCAGGATGTGAAGTGTGTGTGTGTGTGTGTTTGTTTTAAGAGGCTCTTGTGGATCACTTTTGAATACGTTGACCCACCACACTGGTTTGTTGGTTTAACGTTTACATTTTTAATGTTGATGACAGAAGTGTGGCGCACCAGTAAGGCAAAGGAGCTGTTGTATACCTCATTTCTAACTCAAGACTGAGTGAAACCTGCTTTAATCTACTTAGGAAAAATATAAAAATAATAAAATAAAAAAATAAAAAAAATAAAAAAGCTGTCACTGTAGAAGCCCGTTCATACCTGTATGGAGTGAAAATGCCACCACCAGGGGGAGACGATACATACCAGTACTCATGAATGTCTGCTTTCTTTCACCATTTGGTGCTGCACACTGATGCATCCCAGCATCAGACAGAGAAGAATCGTTCTAATATAGTGTATTTAATTTTTAATGTACTTTACCCGTCTGAAAAGACACTTTGTGCTTATATAAATAGAGCAGCGTTCCTGTGTAGATGATGTTGCCCTGCTTGTTTTTTTGAGTTTGACAATCCTTTTTGGTTTCGCTCGAGCTGGTACCGGTATGTCATTGTCTCTTCACACGATGGTGCGCTGTCACACCTCGCTCTCGCTTCCCTGTAGTACCAACGTTAACCAAAGACTTCTAAGTGATTGTATTTGAATGACAGCATCTCTCCTGTCCCTGCCTCACTGCTCAGCATCACGTCCCAGCCGCTCGCTCTCACCCAAGCGTGGCGAGTCTCAGGCGGCGCCGCTCGGCAGAGGCGTTTGTTTCTTTTGCATGTGAATGTGTAACCCGGAAACTCTCGACCTGCGGCTGCAGCGGCATCAGTGCCTGTGGGCGGGGATCGGGCAGGACTGAGCAGGCTTCTCTGACAGTCACTTTTATGAATCTGGTGGTAGCTGGGTGGTGTTTGTTAATACACACTGAGGGTTAATCCTGTGCACACTGTAACTGCTCAGGACTCAATGTCTGTCTGTCCATCTGTCATAAGTGCTGTTGTTAGGATCTACTTTTCCTTGCTGTCTTCAGGACTGTGGTGAAAAAGCTGCTCCTGTCTCTCACATGGGGGCGTTGCCACCAATGCGGAATAGGGTCTGGTCTATGAAGTCATTTGGAACTGTTCTGAGTGCCTCAACCCCAAAAAATAAATAAATATATATATAAATAAAATAAAAATTCATTGTCGATCTCAAACACGTTTGATCCTGTTCAGAATCAGAAAACAGGATGTGAAGTGGGAGCTTTGCTGCCATAGTGAGCGGTATTACACATGATGTTCACTGCACTGATTCTGGCTCCATTGCGTATCTGCAGCAGACACGATGTCCACAGTCCACTCTTCAGAAGCAGCCGGTTTAAGGGTCCTAGAAACTACTTGGCGCCATTAGGTGTTGTGTTGAATCACCAGCATCTCAGCTCAGAACATTGGCTTCCTTTTGGTCACTTCTCCCTCCAAACACCAGTTTCAAGTCCAGTTGGAACGCTTTAACGGCTCGCTAAAAGCTAGACCTGTGTTGATTGTAGTTCGACCACGCTCTTGGTCAGAGGTCTTTTTAGCCTCTGAATGTGGTTACTTTGGGCTTGCTCAGTGCTATGCTGAGGTGGGGAGGGGCAACAGTTTCACAGGGCAGGATTTGCATGCACTGAATATGCACACGCAGCCGGGCCAGCTATGAAAACGTTGAGCAGAAAAGCTTGGATTACAACACACATGGATTGAGTGTTGCTTCATTTACAGCACAGGAGGCCATTGCTCCCCTACGTCTTTACATAGAAAATAGTTGTTGGCTGTTATAAACATTTTAAACAATAACATGGGACCTTTAATATTAGATTTTTAACTCGAACACCCTTCCTGCAAGGCTGGCTCACATCGACTTTATACACAGTACCAAATAAATAGAATGAAAATCGTGTAGAAATAAGCCACGCCTCTTGTGGAGCCAGTGACCACAGACATCCGCTGGCAGTGGACATCAGGCGTTACTGTGCTGCTGCAGTTTGCTCTCCTAAAAAACCGGTGGCATTGCTGGCTGGTTCCAAAGATGCCAGATGAAACCAGTTTGAGAACGCGTTTGGTGGAAAAGCCAAGTGCGTCTGTCTCTTCCTCGTAGGATGTAGTGCGTTGTCTCCAGGAATACACATCCTGTGTTTTGCGACCGTTGACCCCTAGTTCCCTCTGTCTGTCTCTGTCCTTTGACATCGTCTCTCACTACAGACTCTGATCAGCTGTGACACTATGCATCATGGTCCTTCACTGCATGGACTGTGTCCCTCTGGCTCAGAAATCTGGCCGATGGGCTTCAGTGACACTTTGTTTAATGCTTTATTCCACGTGAGGTTCTCACGAGCGCTATCCCAAAGCAAAAATCCAAATATTTAACTTTTGACAAATGCAGATACCAAAGATATCTCTCTCTGTCCTGCGTGTCTTCTGTGTTCCTGTCCCTCGTCACCCTGCAGCATGTGTATTAAGAGACAAACCCAGCACTGGCTTTCGTCCTAGCCTCAGCAATTCCAAAGCTTAGATGTATATTTTGGTATATTTCTGAGAAAACTATGTGAAAACGTCTGTTCAACTTCTTGTTTGTTGTAAACTTTTTCTGTCACAGCATGGAACTAACTGCAGAACTGTCTTACTCTTGGTAGGTTAAAAATATAGTATTTTTGTATGTTTTGGATGTGTTGTGTGTGTGTGTGTGGTATCAGTTCACAGCCCAAGTTTTCAACCAGACAAAAATGGGAATTCTGGGGGCGAATGCCAACATTGTACATATTGCGTCTGTGTATTTCAAGAGAAGCATTCTGTAAAACATTTATTAGGCTTGGGCTCAGCTAAAGGACTGTCTTCGTTTTTCCTTTTGTGGTCCTGCAGTCTGTTCTGAGTGGACTTTGTAGAACCCCAGAACTCGGGTTCCGGGTTCAGTGATGGACTAGAACACTGAGGGACACTGCTCTGATCGGACTAAAAAAAAAAAAAAAAAAAGAGGGGAGAAAACGCCTCCCGTCATGGTGGCGTAAAAACTGAAAGATTGTGTAGGAGTTTTAAGTATGTGAATCAGGATACATGGTAGTTTGTTTTTTTGATGCATTTGTCTGCTGTATTTTTGTTTTTATACACAAATATAATCTTTTACTGTAAACTGTACAGTTCTCTTTTGTTGTAAACATCATTAAACCATTTTTCCAAGTGTTTTAACATACAGTTTTTATTTTATTGGGATTCACTTGACAAAATGAAGCATAAATAAGCACTTATGGGATTAGATTTGTCAAAATTAAAATTTCGAACAAATCGTAAGGAAGAAACGGTTTGGTTATAATGAAAGTGTCACCCTAGACAGAAAGTGGACAAAATTAAATTTAAAAAACTTGCACTTACTAAACTTTAGATGATTTAGGAGTTGTTGCAAAAGAAAAACACGCAGCATCAAAGAGTAGGTTACTAAAACTTTGTATGACACATCCTGTTCTGTTTGGTCGCTTGAATTTTTGGTTAAACTTGCTATATAAATTCTCTAAGGTTGCGTCGTCAAGTTTCAAGATATTTACAGTAAACTGGAAATATTACATTTTTAAATTTAACACCATAGAATTTTCTTGAAACAAAAGCCAGGTAAGATGCACTTTGTCAGGATGTTAAAGGGGGCGCTGTTTAGCAGTTGAATGACGGAGCAGTATGTTAAAAACAACCGCTTATGACGTCACTGGAGCCTGAGGTGGATTGGAGGGCAAAGTTTCATAGCTGTCCTTTTCTTTTTCCTTTGGTTCACTGGACTGCAAGAGAAAATGTACAAAGTTACTGTTTGAACTTAGAACCGATTGTTTTAATTATTGATTAATAATGTACTCTATAACCTGGAAAAATACACATCAAATCTTCCTTTAAAAAAATAAATTCCAATATGATTTATTACCTTGGTTTTTTTATTCTTGACAGCTCGACCCTGAAGATGAATAAAACAATAGTTTAGATGCTACAACAACTAATGGCATGATTTTAAAGAATTTTTTTTCAACCGAAGAGACCTACTTTTCCTTTTGACTGAAGCACCTGGTAAAGATCGGCATCTTTGGGTCTATTGAGGTCCTAGAAAATTATAAAGTTACAAAAAATGGCATCTGGCAACTGAACAGCACAACTTTAACTTCACGTTTCAAGCACAGGAATGGTGTGATAGTTTTATCCTCACCTGGTAAATGCCTCCTTCACCTTTTGTCTGTGAGGAAAAACAAAGAGAAATGAGCTTGAAATTCATACATTTATGGCACAGGAATATGTCTTGCATAACTTTTTGAAGGTTAAGTTCACTTTTCACAACCTTAGTCATATTAAAACGTCTGATTATTGTACTCTATGAAGATTACTTTGTTTGCACAACATATAATCTACTTCGGCTTCTCCCAATTGAAACTGGGTTGCCACAGCAGATCCCACATGGATCTGCATGTAGATTTGGCACAAGTTTTACACCAGATGCCCTTCTTGATGCAACTCCACATTACATGGAGAATGGGGTGGGGTTCGAACTGGGAACCTTCCGCACTGAAAGCGGTTGCACAACATCCTTTTTCAAAATATTAGTTTAGGAAAGAATGAATGAGAGTAAATCCACCCTACGGTCAAAATAGTATGAAAATAACGCTCACAAACATCATTGTAATTGTCATTACATTTGTGCCACAATTACAGCTGAAGAAATATAGCCAGCTTGGTATATTAAAAAAAACAAACTAGAAGCACTCTGAGAGCGCAAACCTCCACCATGCCGTAAGGTCCCACACACATATCACTGTGTGTCCTGCTATAGAATTCCACAAGGCAAAGTAGTCCTATATTTTTTAAACATTTATATTTGGATTGATTGATACTGAAAATCTACCCTGAGACCTTGGAATCACATTAATATCATGATTTGTTTGGAAGTTATGCATGAAAAACGATATTTCCATAATGGCAGTTTTCTTCTGGATCTAGTTTACTAACTATTAAAAATAGCTCAAATCTATTCGCACTTTAGTGAATTCACATTGTCTCAGGAACACAATGGTGTTTGTTAAAAGTCTCTAACACTATTAGTTATCTCACAGGAACGCAATATGTGCACGGCCCCTGCTAAAACCTTTTTTCATAACAGATCCAGATGAAATGTAGGTGAATGTTTGCCCAT
>OMMV01164350.1:0-10241 GCA_900302635.1 Chatrabus melanurus
CTCAGGATTTTGTGGGCAGTTTTTATTATAACAAACAGGATAACATTAATGCCCTGGCAGTGGCAATAAGCTTTAGTTTTGTATTTGCTTTGATTACATTGTTTAAGTTGAGATTTATACTAAATATTTTATTTAACTGCTACTGTATAAAAAATGCTGATGTTAAAAGTGTTTGCACAACAAATGTTATGGCACTTTCGTTCATATGGTAGTGCATTAAAATAAAAGTGTGCTATACACTACTTTTGAATTCATTATTTGATATTGCGTATAACATTGCGATTAATCGCGATTAAAACTTTTAATCGTTGCCCAGCTCTAATTTATATATTTGACAGATGCATTTACACAGAAAGATTCAAAATCACATTCACACACAGATGCCAGGAGTCCCATGCAAGGCCTTAAGCTGTACAGCAGACAGTTTATTTCTTGCTCATGCACACTTTGATCCACAGATAGGAGTAGCCAATCCCTCAGTCCGAGCCAACTATTATATAAGAAAGGTACTCTTTTCCTTCTGAATCAATATTTGGCTTTGTTCACTGTCTGTGTGAAAGATGTGAAAGTGGTGACAGTGCCACAAAATACATAACTATAACAACCATCTGCAACCATAACTATAGGCTTAAAAGCAAAAAGAAACGATGACTTCAAACTGTTCACAGACAGCAAATGGCCACTCACATCTCCACTGAGGGGCTGGCTGAAGCGCTGCTGTTTTGACACCATGCAGTTATTTTTTTCCTAGTAAAATCCATTACTTTTTGTCTGCCACTATTTCCTGTTACTTTGTACCCACCCACCAGTTCTCAGTTTCTGTTAATTTAACATCAGTGAAAACCAGTTACCACCAGGGAGAACCTCAAAGAACATAATTTTATTGAACATTTTGTAAAACATTGAGTGCATAATGTCTCAATGTACACTGGGTGTTGGGTAGGGTCAGCTTTAAAGTGCCTGTAAAGCAAATTCACATATTTGCTTCAAAACACATTATACATGTTAGAAATGCTTTGCTGATCCTATGTTAAATTGTGTTGAACCATGTGTATTTTTTTTTATTTGAAGTTTGACTGGATTTCTGTGTTTGACCACAGATTTTTTTTGTGGGTGGTGGCTTAAACCGAACCGCATTACGCACTGCTGTTTGATTGGCATATGCCTGTAAAGCGAGAGCTGATTTGAATCTCTGCTCCGGAGCAGTAGGTGGCGGTAATGCACCTTTTACGCTGGTTGTCAACTGTCGTTAAACAAGAAGAAGAAGAAGAAGAAGAAGAAGAAGAAGAAGAAGAAGAAGAAGAAAAATAATCTCTGGTCATCTCGCTCAAACTTTCAAACTTTGAGTCTTGTTAGACAACGGTTGTACTAAACCTCCTGGTTGTTTAATTTTTTTTTTGTTTCCTTTCAAACGGTGTATTGTTGTCTACTGTGGAACACTTTTTTCATCTCGCCGAGTGTTTGTATGTTCCGTGTTGTTCAATAAAGCTTTTTTTCTTAACTTGCCCCTCCACACACGATTGTGCATGGTTTCAGTGTCTTCAGCCAAGTCGCCCCCACCATCAGATACCAGAGAGAAAGAGGGAAAACTGTTCATTTTTACACACGATTTTGAAAATTAATTTTATCTACTTAGCGATATTTTTAATCATTACAATTTGGCTAGGTGGTTAATAAAATGTTTTTCTGTGGTTTGACAATTTCAAAACACAGATTGGATTTCACTTTACAGACACTTTAAGTACCTTTATCATCCACGAAAGATATTACTGACCTTGACTTCATGCACGATGCTGTGATCTTTGCAGAATCAATGGATACCCTGATTGCAGCACTTGAGAAGTTGAATAAGGAGTCAAAGTGTCTGGGCTTGTGATTGTTCTGGATCAAAACTGTGATCCGGGCTTTCATTGACTTCTTGGAGAGAGATTCACTTATCTCAGAAATGACATTCATGTCTCTGGGTCCTCAGCCTATGAATTCAAGAGATGCATGGGAAGAGCTTATGGAACCATGAGGATGGGCGTCAGAGATGTTTGGCGGTGCTGATACCTATAGAGTGGAACAAAGGTCCAAGTCTTTAGGGTCCTGGTGCTTCCTGTTTTACTGTGTGGTTATGAGACTTGGACGGTAACCAGTGACCTAAGTCACACTGTGACTGGATGTCTTGTACTAGGTTCTCTTCGGATGATCCTTGGGTACCGCTGGAATGACTTTGTGTCAAATGAACGGTTACTCGCTTGCATTGTGAGAGAACATCAGCTATGTTGGCCATGTGTCACATTTCTCTGTGCATGATCCAGCACACAGGGGCCTCAGTGTTGAGCACCCCAGTGGCAGGAGAAGGCCAAGGGGATGCCCATGTTTCACCTGGCTCCAGCAAATAGCTGGTTACTTTCAAAAGGTGGGGATGGACTGGGTGTCTGCCTGAGTGGTTGCCATCCAGGACCCGTGTCGGTTCCTTGGTGTGGTGGATGCAACAACGCGTGACACCAGTGGATGCTCCCAGAACTGACCTGGCTTGTCTCAGTGTATCAGTTTCTTAAACTTACCCAGCATTACATGAGCAAAATCCATCTATGATACATTGTATGACTCATATCATGAGTTCTCTATTTTCCTTTGTCATCAGTTAAAATTCACAAACTCATAAGTTTTCAAATCACCATCTAAAAAAAATACTGAAGACTTTGTTCTTCAGATATAATAGATGCATGTCTTTATGATAGATTTTTGTTTTGGCACACAGTCATGAGCCAAGAACAAATCTATAACAGTCTTTGTCTCAGGACAAAAATACTTTACAAAGTGCTTCCCTGCAGAGATAACACCACGTTCCATGTTTTTTTAATGTGACATTATAATTATAAATCACTTTGTTTTTGAGTTTCATGAAGTGACCTTTAAAGTGTCCTGTAGGTCAAATATAGACTCTTTCAGTCTTTGCTTCTTTATGCGTAGAAAAGTAAACACAATAAATTCCAGCACATAGCCAGAGCCGGGGTGTTGTGTTATTTTTCGGCACTGCGAGTACGCACAATAGACACACAGCTGTGGTGATCAGTCCAGGCTCCCCGGGAGCCACTGGAGGCCCAGAGCACATGTTTGTTAATGATCAGTTACAAAGGCCACAACAGACGCTGCTGGTCACTGGGGTCTGTATTCCTTTGCAAAGCAAACCTGTGAACACTGCAGCTTCTGCTGAATGTTTAAACCCACAACTCGTCACGCTGGATTGATTGCAGTTGAGTCGACAGTTTGAGGAGAGTGAAGTGTTAAAAATTTAGCAGCGTATAAAGATGTAGCAACACACAGTTCACTCCTCAGAGATCTGCCCAATCAGTAAGCTAGACTCTGCTACGGAAGCATTTTGACAAGCTGTGCAGTAATTTTGTGTCTTAAAAACATAATCTACACTTTAGGTTATGTTCAGAAACATCTGCAAGAAAATTGAGCTTCAAAAAAAATTGTTAATTTGATTCAACGTATTCTGATGACGTTTTGTATGAAGCGTGATATTTTGTGCCTATTCCTACAAAGTTCTGCATGCATGCGCAATGCACGTTTCGCATTTAACATTCAGAAACACACGTTTGCATTTTGGTTAAAGTTAGGGTTCGGACAAAGGTTAGAATAACAATAATAATAAGTATAAGATGAAAATCCGCCATCTTGTTTTCGGCGATGTCATCACCACCTGCCGGCTCATGAATACATGGATATGTACGAATTTTTGTGCATTACTTTCCGTACATTTTACTGTGATTTTTTTTTTTTTGTGATTTGATCAAATGACTGATAGCATAAACTTATTACATAAAATGATTTTGTATTTTGCAAATTCTATCATATTTCAAAGCTCTTGACAGAGGAACATCCCAAAATGGATCTGAAGCATTTTTGGAATAGAAGTCTTAAACGTGCATATGATGTGTCACAGAGGTCAGGGAGTTTAGGTGTTGTCTTATGATGGGGTGAGCGTCCCCCAAATAACTTCCACAAAGCCGTAAAGATCAAGAGAAAGTTCCAAATGCTCTGTGCACCTAAATTACGAGATGTTTTTTCATAAAGGGCTTCCCGAACAAGCTCACACATAAACACGTGTGTGTGCACGCAGGCACGCACGTGCCTGCGCACGCTCACAATGCATACATATGTATGCACATGCACACGCACAGGCACCTATCCCTCTAGGGCAATCCATGACCCTCCCCCACCCTTGAAACCCGATCTTTCGGCATGCAGCGCGGAATTCTCCAATCGCCCTGACTTTTGACCTCTG
Source organism: Chatrabus melanurus (assembly GCA_900302635.1). Taxonomy (NCBI): domain Eukaryota; kingdom Metazoa; phylum Chordata; class Actinopteri; order Batrachoidiformes; family Batrachoididae; genus Chatrabus; species Chatrabus melanurus. The sequence goes on from OMMV01164350.1 coordinate 4,283, forward strand.
CCCTTTTTGGCAGTGCACAGAAGAGAAGATGAAGTGCCCAAGCCTCTCTCTTCCTCAGCACAAAAAATCTCCTGTTCTAACAGCCCTCCCACACACAAACGGGCACGAACACACGCACACATGCTCCACACGCACACACCAATTCCCATTTGGGACGCCTCGACGCCAAACACTCTGTGGTTCCCTCGAGGCACATGATCAAAATGATTCGTGATACGTAGGTAGCAGCTTGTACGGATGTGTGGCGTGAGACTTAAAGAGAGGTCGTTTGACTTTTAACAGCCCCTTGTGCTCACACAACAAAACAGTTAATGCATCGGCAATGTAAGTCGAAGGTGAACAACAGCGTCTTCATCATCATTGTCATTGGGAAACCACTCTTTCACACAAGTACTTTATGACATCAATCTGACTCCACTTCAATACCATCATTTTCATATTTGAAATGACACACAAGTAACTTTACTTTATATCACAGAGCTGTTGGCATTAAACCTCTTTTTCGACTAGAGTCAACATGAATGTAGTAACATTGCTGGCATGACAAGAGAACTACACACGGACAGTATGTGTTAGACTGCAAACAAGCATTAGGATACTATGAAGAGACACTTAGAACATTACACTGAAATGAAAAGTCATGCTTCATGTTGTGTTCATATTTGAAATTTACTGTTATTTTTCACTACATGTCAGTTTTATTTTAATGACCCCCCCATACACACACACACACACACCATACTTGGGTTTCAAAACCAGGAAAAGGGAGGGGTCATTTCATCAGGGTTAAGAAGAAGTCCTATACAGCCCCTGAGGCTCATCGGGCCAGTGCTGATCCCCGGATACCGTAGTGTGAAGTTGATGAGAGTCTACGACTCCCCCTGGACGGGTCTCAGGTCCATCACAGGTTACTTCCCCAGCCAAAGCAGGTACCATTTACAGCTGGGTGGACTGGGACAATACAGATTAAGTGTCTTGTCCAAACAAAATAAAAAATTTAAAAATAAATCAACGGGGTCAAATATAACTTTGGGTCTCTGAGCAATGTAAGACCAAAATCTACCCTCTGCTCAGTGCCTCCAGAGATCTGAGTAGTGGGTGAATTCTGATGTTTTTGGCTGTTACCATGGTAATGCTTCAGTTTTTGACAAAGACTTCCATAATTGTCTTCAGAAATTTGCAACTTGCAAATAATTTGACAAGAAAAATTAAGACTATGTATGTCCAGTGGTTCCTGAGATATGACATAATGTCCACTGAAGTAAGTCAATTTGGACGTTATGATACAGCAAACTATGCAGACTTATTTATTTATTCATGCATTCATTCAGTCTTTGAATGCATTCTTCAATGAAATGCATTGGAAGGGTGATGGACACCCTGCACATACAGTAACACTGCACTGTAAGTGTATGACAGATTTTTGAAGATATTGGAGAAGTGGTAGTAGCAAGACCAATAAGCCATACATTGAAGAAGTAGAACCTTAAGTCATCATTGTGCATACAGATAATGAAATTTCTTCTCTGCATTTAACCCATCGTAATTATAGTTAGACACAATCAAACCACTAGGAGCAGTGGGCAGCCACACTCCAGCACCCGGGGACCAACTCCTGGCTAGAAACAGTGCCTTGGTGAAGGGCAGTGAGAAAGAAAACCCACAGAGAATGGAGAGAATGTGCAAACTCCTCACAGAAAGGAACTAGGCATTGGTGGTAACGAACCACGGACCTTCTTGCTGTGAGGCAAAAGCACTAACCACTTTAAATTGTTAATCTAGCCCTGTTGGATGTAGATATCTAGGAAATGTGTTATTCAGACAATAGTGACATCATTTTCATTAGGTTTTAGTGATGTCATCATGACATCACTTGCACCACATAATGACAAATGATGTAATCTAGCTTTGTGCTTTTGGACAGTGTTTTTGATGGCTTTAACTTTGAGCTTTGACCGAGCTGTTCCAAAAGTTAATCTTATGGAGATACTAACCTAAGCAATATTCAGCCAAAATGTTGGTGAAAATCTGCTTACCTGTTTCTGCATTATATTGTACATAGTCAGACAGACACACACATCAGCGATGACAACCCTGCTGTATCACTGGTATACAGAATATGTCATCAAGTGGGGTCAATATGTGGGTCATATATATATATATATTTTTTTTTTAAATCTTGTGTTCATGTTTCAATTGCAAGCTATCAGTTATGAAATACTTTTTCCTCTTGGTGCTTCAAAATTCTTTCTTCTCATTCTGAAAAGGGCTTTTTTTCAGAGGCACATTTACTCTAAATGTGATTTGCACAATCAGCTTACAGCTGACAACTGCTGAAGTTAAAATTTCAACAAAAATCTTTTGACTGTGATTCATGTGAAAACAATTAACATCCTGCTGTGAGGCTGCAAGTCTATCAAAAACTCAAGTTAGTATCATTTATTCAGACAAAATGGACGGATTTAGGGAAGAACATCCATTAACCAAACCCGTTTATCCTGTTACCCTGTTGTCCTGAACCTATCCCAGTGTGGTACTGGGTAAGAAGCAGGTTGTTAGCCTTTTTGGGATCATACTGTGGGCGGCAACAGGGTGGAGCATTAGGGACTCTAATTCCTTCTATATTGGTCACAGCACCCAAAGCATCCCTCAAAAAGTATTATAATTCATTATTTTGTAAGCATCTTTGAAAATATTAATGTATGTGTGTGTGGAATGTAAGTGTCACATCTGTGTCAGCTTCAAACCTACTTTATATTGTTTGCCTGTTAGCTACCAGACATGTTGGTGACCCGGTAAACGTGTTAGTAACCAAGAAGCCCCCACAGAAGCAACATTTTAGGCTGCGGTGCGCAGTGTGTCAGATGCTGTGGGGTCACATGCAAGATCGGTTTCACCATTTGTTTGGCTTTTGTTCAGACACAGTATTTTAGGCTTTTGTTCACTTAAAATTAAACTACCCTCTTAATATAATTATGTTTGACTGTAACACCCTGGCACCAGCAGTGTGTGTCATGAAGCTGGAATATGAAGAGACAACAAAGCGGCAAACTCCGGTGCTGAAAAATGAAGCCAACACGGAAGTGCCAAAATCTGCAGTTCCTTGAATGGCCACTTGAGGCTGGCTCCAAAAGTGAGTCAATCCCCGTAGAGGCAATGTTAAAATGTCCAACTTTACAGCAGAAATAAATGTGTTTCCAGCTTGGTACAAAAAAGGTTTGGGTCTCTATAGCTGGTTTCCCCTTTCATGACAATCGTAAGGGCGGGGATTTTTTTGTAACTCATCAGTTTAAGTTATTTAAAGCCATAAAGTTGTGAATAATTAGGTGTGTGGCCACTTTCAGTGAAAGCTAGTGTGCCGGCTCCAGGGCCCCACTATCAGTGGTCACTAGATGCTATGGACTCGACTGCGTTTGTCTTTTCTGAGCATTTTACCATAAATATCTGAGATAATATGGCTTGCTGTGCGGTTAATTGTACTAACGCACCATCCAAGAAGTCTGTGCTGCCGTATTTCATTTGAGTGAAATTTTGGTATTATTTAATTTGCATGCTAGCACTAATTAGAAGGTATTGAGAGCATGGTGACGTTAGCTACAGTGATAGTGCCACAGTTATAGAGGCAATATGCCGGTGGTAGTTTTTAATACCTGCACCCAAGCCACCCGTTATAAGAACCACCACCTAGTCCGCAAAAAATAAGCGTTAATCAATCATCCAAATTCAGGTGACCAAGCCTGTTAGCCTTAGGTAGCTTAGTAACTTTGAGCTAGTTGGGTGTATTTGGGCTTCATTCATCCTGCCCAGGTCACGCCAGTCTTGCCCACGCTACGCCTCTTTACCTAGTTATGGGTTGCCCGGGAGTTAAGTAGAGTAGAGACTGCTAAGATGGCGACATTTAGAGCCGCCCCATCCAAGCTTCAAACCCGCTCTTCAGAAAACCTGTGGGTTGCGTCATGGAGGGTTCGTCCACTACAGTCTATGGAGAGAACACACACAAACAGAAGGGGCTCCACAAAGAAAGGCCCAAGTCAGAATCAATCCCCAGACCTTCTTGCTGTGAGACAGCAGCCCTAACTAGTCACACCAACATTAACTCAGGTGTGGTCATTATTATTAAAAGCGCATTAAATTTTTAATTGTCTCACTGAACGTGACTAATGGTCTTTCTGTAAAGGTGTAAGTTTGAACAGAGCCTCAAAAGAACTTCATGTGAAAAAAAACGTATGTCTGAAAGTCAAAGACCGGCCAGTGTTTTAATGGCAAAACCCAATCCTGCACTGTCACGCTTTCATGTCTGAAAATGGCTGGAGAAGAAGAGATTGAAGAAAGGCAGACTGAGGGTCAGCACCATGTGTTTCTGCCATTTGCCCCTTGACACCGTGTTTATGTGGTGTCAGTCTGGATGTATGTTTTGTGTCTCTGGTAATAACTTTTGTGTGTTCCAAGTCTCACCTGCCCCCAAATCTCCCACTAAATGACAATCACAAATGGTACAGCCTGATGATCTGGAATAAAAGATTGTAAACGTTCTTCGTGGTAGTAAAAGCCTGTGCTGACTGTAGCTTTCCCCATAAATAATGCAAATTTTACTTTTTTTTTTTTATTGTTACTTGAGTATTGTTTATGAATCATAACACTGCAATCCTAGTTCATTCACTTGTGTTTTATTATGTTTCAACACCAGAGGGCGCAAATCAAATGGAATGTTTCAAAATAGTTGTTTTAAAACAGTTGTTGACATAATGAGGCCCCATTTTTTTTTTCTTCCTTTTGAAATGGACTCTGGAAAAATGTTTCAAAACATGGGTGTTGCACACGTTCGTAAATGTTCCAAACAGTGGTTCTTGTTTGCCATCAGTAATTTGCAGTACAGACAAAATGTTTCGGTGTCATTCTCAGCAATGCGTTCGGTCCAATTCCGCTTTTACTTTCCCATCCTGTTGTATTCTGTAATTTCTCTCATATTTGCCCATGTAGTATTCTCCCCGCAGTTAGTTTGTTAGTTGATGCTCACCTGAAGGCAGGCAGCTGTTTCTAATTTTCCATAATCTATCTAGCATCCACTAACCATCCAGCAAGTGGCAGAGACGTCTATGGGATATTACATCGGCAAAGCCAAGTTGCTTTTTCGATTGATCTGGTGCATCATACTTAACCACCAATTAAAACGTTCATGCTCATTATGTGCTCTTTTTAATTTGGTGACTTACAAGATGATAGCATTGAATGTTTTTGAGTTACTGTCTCCACTAGCTGGTTGGGATGGACTAACTCATTCATCCACTCGTCTACATTTTTGCTGTCCAAAACGCTGTTACGATCACAGGGAAGTTGAAAGTCCTCTCTATGGAAATAGGTGTTGGCTCACATTTTAATCAGTATTTATTCATTAAAAGCTGTCTCAAAATGGTCTCAGTAAAGATGGACAGTTTTACAGATGGCAGTTTTTTTTTAGTACAAGAACAAACTAAACCAACCTAAAACACTGAAGGCATAATTCATGAACTGAAAGGAAAAATATGCAAAATGCACCAATTTGGATGTACAAAATCGTTAGTTGTAGGGTTATACTTTTTATATTAATTATTCACAGGACACAAATTTCTATAGGTTCAATGGAAGATTTTCTCAGAAACTAGAGAATTATCATGATAATTCACTCGGATCGCAGTAACCACTGAGGCCAGAGAGTAGATCCTGGGTTTAAATTAGTCAGAGACCCAATTTTCTTTTTTCAACCATTTTTCTTATAAATGACCAGAAACACTGTTTTCGACCTTTGACCCTGAACAAATGGCCCTTTGCACTATCACAGGAACAGCCAAGAAAGGAAAGTAGGGTTAGCAGGTTTTGGGATTAATTACTCAGAGACCCCAAGTTTATATTTCATCGATTTTAACAATTGTTGCTGTGTTTTTTGTTTGTTTGTTTGTTTGTTTTGGGCTTTTTTGGGGGG
>OMMV01164361.1:0-10473 GCA_900302635.1 Chatrabus melanurus
AGTTTTACGCCGGATGCCCTTCCTGACGCAACTCCACATTACATGGAGAATGGGCAGGGGTGGGGTTCGAACCGGGAACCTTCCGAACTGAAAGCAGTCGCACTAACCGCTAGGACACCACCCCTGCCTATAAAGGAAAATATGTCGTTCAGCAGCTTTACTCACTAGTAAAGCTGCTGAACGGCATGTTCATACTTACAGTGCAGACAAAAAGTATTCACCCCCTTGGTCTTTTACATATTATAATTTCTTTATGCCATTAAGAACACAGAATTAAAATTAAAATTCCTAAAATTATCCTCTTTTAACTCAAACTGAAAATAAATCTCTACAACTTGATATAAATTAAATAAAAATATCTAAGCGAAAATGATGGGTTGCATAAGTAATGGCAGCCTTTAGTATAACACAAGGAAATCATCAGTTTTACAGCCAGTTTTCTTGAGACAAGTCGGGGATGGATACATGAACATTTCCAAGTTACTGAACATGTCTTGGACTTCATTCACATCAATTATTAAGAAATACAAACAGTATGGTACTCTATGGTAAACCTGTGTCAAGTAGGCAGTTCTCAAAAATTGAGTGACCGTGCAAGAAGGAGACTAGTGAGGGAAGCCACCAAGATACCCATGACAACTCTAATGAAGTTATAGGCTTCTCTGGCTGTGATCGGAGAAATTGTGGACAGTGCAAGTTTTGCATTTTGCATCACCAGTTACACAACATCATGGCGGAGTGGAGCAGAGAAGGATTTTCTTAAAAAGAAGACTTGAAAGTTTGGCTACAGTTTGCCAGAAGTCACATGGGAGATGCTAGCCTAGATTTGATCTATTTTGTTGTATGAAAATTCTTCTCTGGGGGGTGAATACTTTTTGTCGGCACTGTATATTGTGTACTGTTGCACTATGTCATTTGATGTATGCTCAGAGCATTGTTGACAGTCCAGGGGCAATAAGTCTGCAAAAAAAAGTAATCACAATACTCACTAGTGATGCAACATATTAATTGCAGCTTTCCTGCAGTGGTTACAACCAAAGCAAGAACACAAGTAGGGCATGTTTATGCCTGAAACAACACATATGTACACTGTGGGTCTGTTTTGCCAAGAGTTTGCCCTCTTTGGTGATGGTGGCTCAGAATTGGTGTCACACGGTCATGAGACAAGACTGCCCTCTACCTTAATTATACATAAATCTATGGAATAGGCTCACATTGACTGAGATTTATGAAACAGATCATTGAGTAAGCACAGCTTTATAATCTGGCAAACAAATGGGTATTTTGACTTTTCGGCAAACAGAGGCTTTTAAAGTTTTATGCATCTGGCCTCAAAAGTTGATTCCACGCATACAAGTAGTAAGCAGACATTTATTCTACTTAGTGTTTTCTATAGAGGCATGTGGGCACTGAAATGTAAATTCTTTAAAAATCCACTCCATTTGTCAAACTAAACCATAACAGCTGCTCCAGTACATGTACACTCAACAAAAACATAAGCAACACTTTGGAAGTCGCTCCCATTGTTCCAAGTCCAAGGCACATCTGTGCAATAATCATGCAGTTTAATCAGCATCTGGATATGCCAAACCTGCAAGGTGGATGGAATATTCGAGATATTATACTTCAACTCACAAACAATGGGCGCAAAAACAAAAGTGTTGCATTTATATTTTTGCTGAGTGTAGTTAGGATAAAAATAGTCGATCTATATATTAATGGCCAGTTGGTCAGGAGTGCACTGTCCCAGGTCTGCAAAGAACTTTCCATTGGAATGACGGTGCCAACCCATATAGTTTCATAATGTTGTATATATGTCTATCTATCTATGTTGGTATGAGAACGTCATGCACAGAGACAGTGTCCTCTCAAAACTGACCAATTGCAAAATAAAAGGAAGGGTGATAACCCTTTATTTTTCAAAAAACAAACAAACAAAAAGCCAATAATATTACCTCTAAATTACACTCCTTACAAGCGCGCAAGTTAGCCATCATTTGTCCTAACCTGTCGTGTTTTTATTAAGCTGACACCGATTATTTAATTCAAATGCCCACTCCTTGCAATGTTTTCCTTGGTTACCACGACAACCATCGAAACGCCCATTTCTCAGCTGTCAGGTTTAGCAGGAATTGGAATCCAGATGAAGGAAGCACACATTTCTTGCAGGTGAAAATATTTATTTTCAGTTCAGCAGAAAGCTGGATAACAGACAGACAGACCAAACCATGATCAACTGCAGACAGAAACTGATGAAACCCAACTGTGGCAAGAAGACCAGCAACGAACCGACACAGTCGAAACTGGGGACTGATATACTGTGGCGTGAAACGGGGTGATCAGAAACTAAAGCAGCACTCAGCTGAGTGCCACCAGAACAAGATACACCCAAAACCCCAACAAGAACAGGAAACAGGCAGACAGTGAATCCTGACATCGACATTATTTTCAGCAATGCCTTCCCTGGTCACCATGGCAACCATTTATAACTTATAATGCCACGAATTAATGTATGATTCAAATCAATAATTGATTATGTGTATGTGAACACACGTTCATGCATTCGGAAATCTTTAATTGAATGTATGTAGACATATGTTGCATTTGTTTTACTCATCCATTATTGTGAACATCCGTTACCACAGTGTGATTCCAAGCTTTGACCCTGTGCATTGCACAGGTAAAGCTAGTGTTGCTAAAAAAAAACAAAAAACAGCTTTCTTGTTGCACTATATGCAACATATGTTACCACAGTACGATTCCAAGCTTTGACCCCAGCTTTCTTATTGCACCATATACAGTGGCATGCAAAAGCTTGGGAACCCTTGGGCTTTTACACAGTTTAATTTTTTTATGACATCAAATTAAAAAAAAAAAATTCAGATTTCTCTATATTGAAATGTCTAAAATCATGGCCCTTAACCTCACAGTGAAAACAAATCTCTACAACATAATTTAAATGAAATAAAAATAAAGGTTAAAAAAAGGGGAATGCACAAGTATGGACACTCTTTAAATCACCAATTTGAAAGCCAGTTTTCTTCACACAAATGAGGGGGGGTGAACACATGAACAGTAAGTGAATATTCCTTGGACTTCATTTATATTGATCATTCAGAAATACAAACATTATGCTACTGTATGGTAAACCTGTAGGCACTTTTCAAAAACAGAGTGCCCATGCAAAACGTAGACTAATGAGGGAAGCCACCAAGACACCCATGGCAACTCTGAAGGAGAGACAGGCTTCTGTGGCTGTGATGAGAGAGACTGTGCGTAGGGCAACTTTTACCTGTCGCATAACCAGCTACACACTATCATGGTGGAGTTGGAACAAAGAAGGAGTTTGCGACAAGAAAACGAATAAAATCTATGCTCGAGTCTCCCGTGTGCCTTCTGACAAACTAAAATGTCCTGTCTTACATTTAAGAAAATCTTTCTCTGTTCCACAAAAAAAAAAAAAAAGGTTTTAAAAGTGATGATTTTGTTTTGGTATACTAAAGCCTGCCCACACGTATGCATGCCATTATTTTGGGTTTGATATAGTTTTATTTAATTTATATCATGTTGTAGAGATTTGTTTTCACTGTTTTAATATAAAGACGCCAGAATTTCCTTTTTAAAACATTTTTTTCATCAAAAATTTTTTCTAATGTGTCAAAACCCAAGGGTTTCCAAACTTCTGCATGCCACTGTATATCATCAAGCTCCAGTTAACATGTCCTCTACAATATTTGGACACTTACTCTCCAAGTACCGTCTATTAATCTCCTTGGAACAGTGTGGTTAAGAATAAACAGTCATCATGAAATCAAACACCCAGACATGTTTGGGTTTCGATTTTTTTTTCTTCTATCGCTTGAATTCCAAAGCTACATTAGAATCACATCACTCGAGTGTGATGCTGAGGGAAGGAATGCAAAATCTCAGTTTGGCACTTCTTTAAATCTTCAGAGAAAATGAAGGTTGCCAAGTCAACTGTTGCTGCACTTTTTCTATATACGGTTGTATTTCTCCGAGTCGGTCTGTTCATTATGTTATCCTGTGCATCGAATCCAAACGTCATGACACAACAGCAATAGTTACTCTGTTATGTTTCCCCTCGAATGTTTTGTCTTTGCGGTGACAACTGGGGTCAATCCTGAACCTCGAGTCGAGACGATGCTGGTGTAAATATTCCAGCTGGGAAGTCAAACGCTGCTGGTTTTAAAAATCTGTGCATAATGTTCATCCAAAAAACCATTTCATCACAATGTATCATAGACATTTCATGCATGGCGACTGAGCTGGATAATGTAAATATGATGTTTGCGCTCCCAAACGAAGTAAACACACTGTCCACTACGCAGGAAGTTGCTGTGCTGACATGTCCACAAACATCCAGCAGATGTGCAGCACATTTCACCCTAAGCTAAATTACAATTTCTGCCATCCTTTTCGTTTTACCTTACACTCCCTAAAGCCCCATCGACACTTGTGGAAAAGGCAACATGATGAAGTCCAAAGGATGTGGCAACAAAGAAGAGAGGCTCGTTAATCTTTACCCTTTCTGAAATGTTTATGGCTTGTTTCAGAATGCTTTGCATAGCTGGCTACTTCCTATCAGTAAACGGGCTTCTGGAAGGTATCATTAAATCAATATTTTAGCATTGTGTAATCAGTTTTGTTAAGATGTCAAATATGTGCACAATTCATTTTAAATTTATTTACATATATAAGCAGCCTTGTGGTACTAGTTTACTTTTCCCACTTGGTAAATAGGTTTCTGCAAAACAAGCAGCATCAATATTAAGAGCTGCAGAGGAAATATCACAGCCATATTTTTGATGATACAGGCCAGGGGCGGAGCCAGGGGTGGGGCCACATGGGTACCATTCTTCTAAAAGCCCCCCCCCCCCCAACTGTCCTTTTCTCTATGCCACTAACTCAGGAGGGTCATAATTATCTCTCACAGTCCTTTTCACGCACTCTGCCACATTAATCCCTGTTAACGATTAAATAACTACAACACAAAAAAACAAACATAGCTGGTAAATAAATGCAATAATCACAAGTGCATAAGTCCAGCTCTGACTCAGAGCATGCTCACCAAAACTCTACAACACAGTAAATCCAACACACCAGCGTTACTGTACATCTATCTGAAACTTTGTGTTTTAATGATCTGTAATTTATTAGCAAAATGAATAGAACTGTTTTTAATCTTCAAAATTCCACTCAAAAAATAAAATGCTGTATTTTTAATGGAGTTATGTCAACCAGTCTCACAAAATTTGGTTGTTTAAATGGGAAACATAATATAGAATTAATTGTAACAATGTTACAGTTTGCTTTTCCCATTTAAACAATCAGGTTTGTAGGTCTGGTTGACCTAACTGGATAAAGTAAATATAGCATTTCAGTTCTTAGAGTGTAGCAAAGCAAAAATGTCCATTTCAAAGACTGTTAGATGTATAATTTTAATGGTTCAACACTTTTTAAACACTGCAGAATGGTGCTTATTTTATTTTCTATTTTTGATTAAATTGCGCAAAATGGTAGAAATAAAGAAATACCCTTTGTCTGGGACTTGGTCAATGTGGCACTTGTTGACCCCTATAAATAGAAATTCTGACTCCGCCCCCTCAAAATATAACAACAAATAAATAATGTGGAATCAGCAATGTGTATTCCCCTGATCTATATTTAAAGTAATTAATAAATAACTTTACTTGCTGCCAGAAAATAAACATTGACCAACTTTTTTTTTTTTTTTTAAAGTGACAATTTTTTGAAGGGTGTCTAACTTAACATTGAAAAGACTCACAACATGCGCAAAACGTCGGATTTTACGCACATTGAGGCTGACCTCATTAACAGACATTGCGTTTATAAATAAATAACTTTACTTGCTGCAAGAAAATAAGCTTTGACCAACTTTTTTTAAAATAGTGAATTTTTTGAAGGGTGTCTAAAATACTTGACATTGAAAAGACTCACAACATGCGCAAAACGTCGGATTTTACGCACATCGGGGCTGACCTCTAACAGACTGCGTTTCTGGCTTGCAAAGTTGAATAATAATAATTATTATTATTATTAAAATATAAATCACTTTTTCCCTCCACTGCAGCTTTTATTTTTCTTCCATGTCTCGTACACGATGAGGGAGTCGGGACTTGTTCAGTGTGAGTGAGGAAGAGACTTCATTCAAAACCCCGGAAAGGTTAAATTATTCATTACGGACAAAGTTCACGGCCATGGAGCCAAAGGCAAATTAATTCAGGAGTGAGAGCTGAGCCACAGACTCGGTGGGGGGAAGAAAAAAAATCAGCTGCGTAAATAATATCAGAATGATCGATGAAATTTAAATCGATCTCTAAAAAGGCCTTTGAGGTGGAAATCTGACACTATTTCAGCCGAAGAGCTGCAGGTGCACGCTCCACTCCTACACGACCAAAAATACTCAAGGCCATCAAATATTTATACATTTAAACACCAAGGAGAATGCTATAAACACAACGCAAATTTACAACTCAATTAAATGGAAGTGGAAATTATTTTTAAGGAGCACGGCAAATAAATACAAATGTTTTAACTGTATTGATAAATAATGCGACGCGCTGCTGCCCGTTATTAGTTATTAATAAAACTATTAAATCCCGAAAACGGGTGTAAAGTTTTTCCCGCAAAAAAAGGCAAATAACCGCAGAGGAATTTACATTAAAAAAATTAATGTGGAGCAAGTGTAGGCAGCTGAATAATCTTCATCAAACACACACACAAGAAAACGTGTGTTAAAAAGGAGAGACTTATCTGCATCTAAACTTAAAGGCTGTCAGTCACGCCGCGCACATTTATTTCCTCATTTTCCAAATCCAGTGCGCGCAAAAAGTGCACCGAGAGCCGTCTTAAAAAGCGTTTTGCCAGCTGGCTCAGCCCGTGAACTCCTGCGTGGACCTAATGGTTTGTGCTGCGCTCCGGTGCGGCGGACGGCTCCGTGCGCTCCGGTGGAGGCGGACCGAAAGCGTCTCCTCCACGAGCGCGCGCTCTGATTGGCTGCCTCCGCTGACAGCTCTGGAGATGATTGCAGGGAGAGAAGCCCGGCCCCCTTCCACTCTTTGCTAAAGGAGCCATTCATAAAGTACACAAGTCCGAGCTCGCGGCTGAGTGTGGATGAAAAGTGAGCGCGGCGCACACAGAGAGCGGTACTTCCCGTGCGCAACGCAGAGGGAGACGAGCGCGTTTTTAGGATGGTGACCCAGAACCTGAACATGACTCGACCCAGCCCCGCTGGATATGAGCTGGACTGATATTACGTTGCATCCCTATCCGTTTCCTCCTCCTCACACTGACGTCCATCCGCTGTGAAAGAAAAAAAGAAAAAACTTTGATTCCACACTTTTTTTTTTCCGCGGGGGGAACGTCTGCCTCTGGCGTTACCGGTAAGCATTGGATCCGTCAACTTACTGCGACTCTCCGGTGTACAGCCCGGACCTCTGCCCCAACATGATCGCGACGCAGGCGAAGCTGGTTTACCAGCTCAACAAATACTACAACGAGCGGTGCCAAGCGCGCAAAGCGGCCATCGCCAAGACCATCAGGGAGGTTTGCAAAGTGGTGTCAGACGTCCTGAAGGAGGTGGAGGTGCAGGAGCCGCGCTTCATCAGCTCCCTCAGTGAGATCGACGCGCGCTATGAGGGGATGGAGGTCATCTCCCCCAACGAGTTTGAGGTGGTGCTCTACCTCAACCAGATGGGAGTGTTCAACTTCGTGGACGACGGCTCGCTGCCCGGCTGCGCCGTGCTGAAGCTGAGCGACGGCCGGAAGCGGAGCATGTCGCTGTGGGTCGAGTTCATCACCGCCTCCGGCTACCTGTCGGCCAGGAAGATCCGCTCCAGGTTCCAGACTCTGGTGGCGCAGGCCGTGGACAAATGCAGCTACCGCGACGTGGTGAAGATGGTGGCCGACACCAGCGAGGTCAAGCTCAGGATCAGGGAGCGCTACGTGGTGCAGATCACACCCGCCTTCAAGTGCACCGGGATCTGGCCTCGCAGCGCGGCGCAGTGGCCCATGCCGCACATCCCGTGGCCCGGGCCGAACCGGGTGGCCGAGGTGAAAGCGGAGGGCTTCAACTTGCTCTCCAAAGAGTGCTACTCGCTGACGGGCAAGCAGAGCTCGGCGGAGAGCGACGCCTGGGTGCTGCAGTTCAGCGAGGCCGAGAACCGGCTGCTGATGGCCGGCTGCAGGAAGAAGAGTCTCTCCATCCTCAAGACTCTGAGGGACCGGCACCTGGAGCTGCCGGGACAGCCGCTCAACAACTACCACATGAAGACCCTGCTGCTGTACGAGTGCGAGAAGCACCCGCGGGAGACCGACTGGGACGAGTCGTGCCTGGGAGACCGGCTGAACGGCATCCTGCTGCAGCTCATCTCGTGTCTGCAGTGCCGCAGATGTCCCCACTACTTCTTGCCAAACTTGGACTTGTTTCAGGGAAAGCCGCACTCGGCCCTGGAGGCTGCTGCCAAGCAGACGTGGAGACTAGCGAGGGAAATCCTCACCAACGCCAAAAGTTTGGACAAGTTATAAATTAAAAAAGAAAAGAAAAAGAAGCGCAGAGCCGAGACAGTTTGGAATAATGATAATAATAATAATAAAAACCCTCCACAGACAGACAAAAAACGGCTGATTCTCCAAGCAATGTGAAAGTAAATGAGGCAAAGCAACTTTTTTGAAAAATAAACGGAGGAAATGTGGGCCACTGCCAAGACAGAAAGCAAAGGTACATTTTCAGAGAAATGTCATCACTTTGAGCTGTCTCCTTTAAATGTTTTCACAAAGTGAAGAAGCTTTTATTTAAATATATGCGCACACACACACACAAAATCGTTAAGTGGAAGAAGAGAAATGTAGCGTGCCAAGTGCGATTTTTTTTCCTTTTCCTCATGTGACTTCAAGAGAAATGTTAATAAAATGTTGAAAGTTAAATTACAACTTGGCCTCGTGTGTTGACGTGTTTTGACAGATGCGGCCTGCCTTAATTATTCATATTTCACAAAAAAAATCCAACACTGCAAAAGAATAAATAAATAAAATCTGCATTACTGGAATAAAAAACCTGAACAAATTTAAAGACATTTTACCTCTTAAATTACAGACTCAAAAGGATTTTGCAGTGACAGGAAACTAAATAATAATAATAATAAAAAGCCTGAGAGCAGTTGATTTTAGACAAACACCTCCACTGTTAAATTTTTTTTAAATTGTAAGAGATTTTAAAATGCATATCCACAAGCGCACATTTAAACAAAATGGGTGCAAATTGCGCAATTTAAAGAAAAATGAACAACCACCTGTTCGCAGTATTACATGTTAACAGTAATAGAGTTTTTTTTAACAGCACATCATTTTAGTGTAATTGTAATTTATGACATCTGTATACAGTGAAATTATATAGGTATACTTTTAAATATGTTAATATATATTTAATATTGGCATATGCCATTTATTAATATAAACATTGAATAGTTTTTATTTTAATTTATTTTTACAATATTCATTATATATCCAGGGTTTAATTCATACAGAATTCAACATTTTAATATTAATATTAAAGCGATTTTTAAATAATAATATTATTATTATTGAGCCTGCTTGTCCTACCTTGGGATCAACAGCCTTGAAGGCCGGATCCTCTTCGTCCACCTCGAAGTAGAGCTCGGACGCGGTGACTGACAGAGTGCCTTTGAGCATGGCGGCCGGAGCGACCAGATGCGCGCTGGTGCTCAGGTTCACCGGGCCTGCAGAAGCAAAAGTCAGGTTGAAAACAAGTTTGTCCTCTGTGATGGGGAAGAAAATAAGCACCACTTTATTTGAAAAGCAAGGGAAAGAGAAAAATCAACAAGAAGCCTCAATTATGCAAAAAATTCATGCAAAAGATAAACTTTTATTCCTGCGTGCCTGGAAATAATTCTTTAAGATAACCGACATGCCAATACTGTGCACAATTCTGCAAAATAAAATAAATTCAACATGCAAAAAAACCAATTACTGCAGGATATGATTGTATGAGCCAAAACAAAATGCATGTTGGGTTAACACTGAAATAAACATCACAACTGTTAAACTCTGCGCAAAATTGTCCAAAGCTATGACCGTCTGTGCGTCACCATCCACTGATTCGGGCTTTTTTCTTTTTTTTTTTTTTCTTTTGAAGCTGTTTAATCTCTCATCAATCTTAATTTATGACACTACGACAATGGGAGTGCGGCTCTGGGGAGCTGCGGAGAAGCTTTGCGCATATGACGCTTTGTGCGCCCGCACATGTGCGCTGCGGAGGAGCGCCGCGTGATTTCCCCGAGCGCCGTCCGCAGACGTTCCCGTGGCTCCCCGTGAGTATTGACGTTGGTATCCGTGGGCTGCAGTAATAACGGTGCTTACACGCGCGCTCTCGGGTGCGCGTGAAGCTCGACCACGCGTCACTTTATTTGACAG